>JAUIMW010001836.1:0-11667 GCA_033557785.1 Enochrus cinctus
ATATATATATATATATATATATATATATATATATATATATATATATATATATTGTAAGAAACATATATTTTACTCAAGTGATTATAATTTATTAAGAATTTGTTAAAATACATTGATAGCCGAGTACTTGGAGGACATTCCATGCCCCTAGTAGTCTCTGTTGTTTTTTATCATTTATTTTTTTATTTTATCTATTTCAGTCTGGATAAACTTACTAATTTTTAACAATAAGAGTATAACCAATATATTTGGGTGATATGGAATGTCTTGCAGGTGTTATTATTGTTGTTAGAAGTACATAAATACTTCTTATTGGTTAGTTAAACTAAATGAAATTAAGAGTTATTTCAGCACGATAAGGAGTACGCAGATAATAGCATACCTAGAGGACATTCCATGTTCCACAGTTGATGACTTTTTTTATGTTGTTCCAATCAAAAAATACTGATTTTTAACAGCAAAAGAAGTTCCATTAGAGGGTCTTGGGGATATGAAATGTCCACTCACACTGTTATCATATTAAAAATAATCACAATTTTGAAAGGTTTTTCTTTTAGAAATTTAGAAAGTTTATAGTAAGGATGACAGATAAATAGAAATACTCTCTGGTGTTCTCTCTTTTGTGTTGTTTTTAAATCTTTGTCAATACCACCAGGGAGTCTATGTTTATTTGTTTACTATACTAACTATAAACTTTCTAGTTTCTAGAAGAAGAACCTTTCTAAATTATAATAGAAATACGTAGATGTTGGAGTATCTGGTGGACATTCCATGTCTTTCAAACTCTCTGATGTCTTCTCTTTTGTATCGTTTTCAAATCTTTACCAAAATAAATGTACAAAGGACTAAAAATAAGGTAAAAGAAAGAGTACTGGGGGATATGGAATGTGCTCCAGGTAGATTGTTATCTATAAACTATGTACTGAGTAAACTAATCTTATTTTTTATATTAGGTGATTCTTATTTGTTAGTTAAACTAAGATAAATTAAGAAAGTTATCAATATTATAAACTTTTAGGTGTACTTAGATAGCAGTGTACTTGAAGGACATTCCATGTCCCCCAGACTACCTGGTGCTCCTTCTTTTATCTTATTTTTAGTCCTTTGTACACTTATTTTGGCAAAGATTTAAAAACAACACAAAAGAGAAAACATCTGAGAGTTATCAGAGGACATAGAATGTCCTCCAGGTATACTGTTATCTGCGTACTCCTTATCGTGTTGAAAAAACTTGGAAAAACATTCCACATCACTCAGGCCTCATGGTGGTTATACTTTTATTGTCTACCCAGATTGAAATAGAGTAAAAACATTAATTATTCTAATGAAACTGTAATTGCGAAAGGGTTTTCTTCTAGACCTTCTGTAAATGTCCCCCAGGTATTCCACAATCTACGTATTTCAATCTGTGTACCATGTCAACTATAAACCTTCTATACTTTTAGTAAGTATTTGTTTTTTAATTCTTTTACGCAGATAACAGCGTATCTGGAGGACATTTCATATTCCCTAGTTTCTCTGATGACTTTTTTTATGTTGTTCCAATCTAAAAATACTAATTTTTAACAGCAAAAGAAGGTCCATCAGAGGGTCTGAGAGTCATGGAATGTCTACTTACACTGCTATCGCATTTAAAAACAACCACAATTTTGAAAGATTTTTCTTTTAGAAATATAGAAAGTTTATAGTAAGCATGGCAGATAAATAGAAATACGTAGATAGCGTAGTACTTAGAGGATATTTTATGTCTTCCAGATCCTCTGACATTCTCTTTTTTGTGTCGTTTTTAAATCTATAACAATCTAAAATTATATAAAGTCAAAAACGACGTAATAAAGGACCACCAGGGGGTCTGGGGGACATGGAATGGAATGTGTGAACAATGCTAACTATAAATTTTCTATACTAAAAGAAGAGTTTTTTTAACATTATAGTTAAGATACGTAGATGGTGAAGTACCTGAAGGACATTCCATATCCCCCAGTCTCCTTGGTGTTTCCTCTTTTTTGTCGTCTTTAAATCTATAACAATATAAAATTATATAGAGTTAAAAACAACGTAAAGAAAGACACCAGGGGGTCTAAAGGACATGGAATGTCCCCCAGGCACTCCGCAATCTACGTATTTCAATCTGTGTACCATACCATCTATAAGCTTTCTGTACTTCTAGAAGAATAGCTTTTTAATATTATAATTAAAATACGTAGATTGTGGAGTACTAGGAGGACATTCCATGTCCCTCAGACCCTCTGGTGTTCTCTCTTTTGTGTTGTTTTTTAAAACCTGTACAAGTAACAACATAAAATTATATTGAATTAAAAACAACGTAAAGAAGGAGCACCAGGAGGTCTGGGGGTCATGGAATGTCCTCCAGGTGCACAGGCATCTACGTACTTCCTATTAATGTTTAAAAACCTCGATAATTTCTATTGATTTGTGTTTTATCAATAAAAAGAAAGAACGTAGAATATTGAGTAATTGGAGGACATTCCATGTCCCCCAGGTATTTCGTAATCTACGTATTTCAATCTGTGTACAATACTAACTGTAAACTTTCTCTACTAGAAGAAGAGTTTTTTAATATTATAGTAGAAATGCGTAGATAGTGGAGTATCTGGAAGACATTTCAACTCTTTGTACGTTTATATTTTTATAGGTTTAAAAACAACGCAAAAGAGAGAATACCAAGAGGTCTGGAACATGAAATGCCCCCCAAACACCTTGGTGGTGCTTCTTTTACATTGTTTTTAACTCTTTATAATTTTATATTTGCGCAGATCTAAAAACAACGCAAAAGAAAAAACTCTAGAAGGTTTGAGGTTTCTATACTTCTAGAAAACATTTCATGTCCCCCAGACCCCCTGGTGGTCCTTCTTTTACATTGTTTTTAACTCTTTGTACAGATTTAAAAAAAAACATAGAAGAGAAGACATCAGAGAATCTAAAGGACATGGAATGTCCTCCAGGTGCTACGCCATCTATGTATTTCTATCTACCTGCCATGCTTACTATAAACTTTCTATATTTCTAGAAGAAGAATCTCTCAAAATTGTGATTGTTTTTAAATGGGATAATAGTGTAAGTGGACATTCCATATACCCTAGATCGTCTGATGGACCTTCTTTTGCTGTTAAAAATCAGTTTTAGATTGGAACAACATAAAAAAAGTCATCAGAGAAACTGGAGAACATGGAATGTCCTCCAGGTACACTATTATCTATGTCATTTTTTGATTGTGTTGAAAAAATTCAACGATAATAGTACCTGGATGACATTCCATATTTAAAAAAAATTAGTAAGTATATCCAGACTGAAATTGAGTAAAAAAATAACACAATAGAGAGACTACCAGAAAACATGGAATATCCTTCAGGTACTCGACTATCTATGCATTTCAACAGAATTTTAATAAATTACAATTACTTGAGTAAATTATATATTTTTTACAAATATATATTTTAAATCTATAAAAATATTTAATTTGAAAGAGTCTAAAATAACGTATAGAAGGTACTCCGCCATCTACGTATTTTCAATATAATAGTAAAAAGATGTAACAATATAAAATTATATAGAGTTAAAAACAACGTAAAAAAGGACCACCAGGGGGTTTACAGTTTATAGTAAGCATAGTACACAGATTGAAATATGTAGATAAAGGAACACTTGGAGGACATTCCATGTCCCCTAATGCCCCTGGTGTTTTCTTTTTTGTGTTGTTTCTAAATCTGTACAAATATAAAATTATATAGATTTAAAAACAATATAAAAGAAAAACCACTAAGCGGTCTAGGGGACATGGAATGTTCTTCAGGTGTTACGTCATTTAAGTATTTCTATCTATCTGCCAGGTTTACTATAAACTTTCTATATTTTTAAAAGAACCTTTCAAAATTGTGATATGAACATGTAAATAATCGAATACATGTCCCCAGATTTCTTAATGTGTTCTTTTTGTGTTGTTTTTAAATCTGGTAACAATGTAAATAGACATTTCATATCATTCAGACCCTCAGATATACATTCTTTTACTATTAAGAATCAGTATCCCTAGATTGGAATAAAGTGAAAAACATCATTAAAAAAAGTTATCAGAGGATCTAGGGGCCATGGAATGTCCTCCATGCACACTGTTATCTGCGTACTCCTTGTTGTGTGTGTGTGTGTGTGTTGAAAAAACTTGAAAAAGCTTTTAATTTCTTTTAGTTTAACTAACCAATAAGAAGTACTCCTAACAACAATAATAGCACCTGGAGGACATTCCATGCTACAAGGGGACATGGAATGTCCTCTAGGTACTTGACTATCTATGTATTTCAACAGATTCTTAATAAACTATAATTACTTGAGTAAAATATGTTTCTTACAAAAAAAAACATATATATTTTTTCAATTACTTTAATTAAACTGTAATTGTGAAAGGCTCTTCTTCTAAAAGTATTGAAAGTTTATAGTTGGCATGGTACACAGATAAAAATACATAGATGACAAAATACCTGGGGAACATTCTATGTCCCCCAGACTCCCTAGTGCTCCTTCTTTTACGTTGTTTTTAACTCTTTGGCCGTTTATATTGATATAGATTTAAAAACGACACAAAAGAGGGAATACCTGGGGACTGAAAGATATAGTACTCCATCATCTACGTATTTTTACTATAATATTAAAAAGTTCTTGTTTTAAATGTAAAGAAAGTTTATAGTTAGCATTGTACACAGATAGAAATACGTAGATGACGGAACACGTGGGAGACATTCCATATCCCCAGGCCTCCTGATGGTTCCTCTTTATATTGTTTTTAACTCTATATAAACTTATATTATTACAGATTTAAAAACAACGTAAAAAAGGACTACCAGAGGATCAAGAGGACATGGAATGTCCTCCAGGTGTTCCTTCATCTACATATTTCAATCTGTGCACCATACCAACTTTAAACTTTTTATACTTCTAGAAAAAAAAAGCTTTTTAACATTATAGTAGAGATACACAGATTGCGGAGTACCTGGGGGACATTCTATGTCCCCCAGATCCCTTAGTGTTCTCTCTTTTGTGTTATTTTTAAATTTGCACAAGTATAAAATTATATAGAGTTAAAAACAACGTAAAGAAGGATCATCAGGGGGTCTGAGGAACATGGAATGTCCCCCAGGTATTCCGCAATCTACATATTTCAATCTGTCTACTATGCCAACTATAAATTTTCTTTGCTTCTAGAAGAAGAGCTTCTTTATATTGTAGTAAAAAAACATAAATTGCGGAGTACCTGGAGGACATTCTATGTCTTCCAAACTCCCTGGTGTTCTCTCTTTTGTGTTGTTTTTAAAATCTGTAACAATATAAAATTATATAGTGCTAAAAACAACGTAAAAAAGAGCACCAGGGGGTCTGAGGGACATGGAATGCCCTCCAGGTACTCCACCATCTACGTATTTATATCTATGTACTATGCTAACTATAAACTTTTTATACTTTTAGAAGAAGAGTTTTTTTAATATTATAGTAGAAGTACGTAGATGGTGGAGTACCTGGAGGACATTCCATGTCTCCTAGACCCCCTGGTGGTCCCTGTTTTAGATTGTTTTTTTTTTAATCTACACCAATATAAAATTATATAAAGTTCAAAACAACATAAATGGAACCACCAGGAGGTCTGGGGGACATGGAATGTCCTTCAGGTGCTCCACGTTTTTCTAAACGATATTTGTAAATAATTATAACATGTGACCGTCCTTTTATAAATATCAAATATAAATACGTAGATAGTAGAATACCTGGAGGACATTCCATGTCCCCCAGATCCCCTGGTTCTCCTTCTTTTACATTGATTTAATTCTTTTACAATAAAAAATGTTAACTGATTTTTAACATTAAAAGAAGAACCACCAAGGGGTCTGGGAGACATGGAATGTAAACCGGGTACTCTACAATCTACGAATTTTTACTATAATATTAAAAAGCTCGTCTTTTAAAAATATAAAAAGTTTAAATTTATCATAGCACACAGATGTAAACACATAAATTGCGGAGCACCTGGGGGACATTCCATGTCTTTTACGTTGTTTTTACCTCTTTCAACGTTTATACTGGATATAGATTTAAAAACGATACAAAAGAAAGAACACCAGAGAGTCTGAGGGACATGGAATGTCCTCCAAGTGTTTCGTCATCTGTGTATTTCTATCTGTTTACCATGCTAACTCTAAACTTTCTATACTTCTAGAAGAAGAACTTTTTAATATTGTAGTAGAAATACGTAGATTGTGTAATGTGTAGATTCCATGTCCTGCAGATCCCCTAGTGTTCTTTCTTTTGTATAGTTTTTAAATATGTGCCAACATAAATGTATAAAGAGTTAAAAACTTAAAAGAAGGAGCACCACGGGATCTAGGGGACAGTTGTACCGTCATTAACGTACTTCCGTGGTTATTGAGATCTTTTAATTCGAAGTACATAAAATACAGCGTATCTGGAAGAAATGTCCTATAAAATTATTAGAATTTAGGTTTGGGGACATGGAATGCCCTTCAAGTAATCCGCAATCTACGTATTTCAATCTTTGTATCATGTCTGTTATAAACTTTCTATACTTTTAGAAGAAGAACTTTTTAATATTATAGTAGAAATATGTAAATGTCCTCCAGGTAGACTGATATCTGTGTACTGAGTAAACTATTCTTATTTTTATAGTGCATAGATGATTCTTATTTATTAGTTAAACAAAGATAAATTAAGAAAGTTGTCAATATTAAAAACGATTAAGGGTACATAGATAGCAGTGTACCTGGAAGTCATTCTATGTCCCCCAGACACCCTGGTGGGTTTTCTTTACGTTGTTTTTAACTCTTTGTTTGTTTATATTGATATAGATTTAAAAATGAAACAAAAGAACATCAGATAATATAAATACTTAGATAATGGAGTACCTGAAGGACATTCCATGTTCTCAAGACCCCCCCTCTTTTGTGTTGTTTTTAAATTTGTAACAAAATCCGTGTTCCGTCATCTACATATTTCTATTTGTGTACAATGCCAATTGTAAACTTTCTATACTTCTAGAATAAGAGACGTATTTCAATCTGTGTACAGTGTTAACTATAAACTTTCTGTACTAGAAGAAGATTTTTTAACATTATAGTAGAGATATTTCGATGGTGCGATACCTAGAGAACATTCTATATCCCCCAGACCCCCTAGTGTCCTCTCTTTTGTGTCGTTTTTAAATCTATATCAATATAAATGTACAAAGAGTTAAAAACAATGTAAAAGAGAGGATAACTTTATTGTAAAGAAAATGAACTTTCAGTACTACTTTGTATACCACTAGGGTATCTCCTAAGTGCGTCTACTGCCACTGTGGCCGTAAATATTCTGTAGCCTTTTATTCCAGGGATCACCTCTACCACATGGGGTAACACCTTAGCAATTCTAAATGATCCATTATACTTGTTTGACAATTTTTGGTTTGCGCCCAAGTCTTGTCTGTATGTGGTAGCACCTCGCCAAAGAACTAGGTCATTTACCTTGTATGTACTTGCCTTTTTTCGCTTTTTCTTTAATGTCTTTCTGTCTCTGATCTCTTAACGCTTCAGTAATTCTTGGTCATCATTTGAAAGGATCAAAAATAACGAAAAGAAGGAGCACCAGAGGGTCTGGGGGACATGGAATATCCTCCAGGAGTACTGCTGTCTACAAACTTCTAATTAATGTTTTAAAAATCTCGATAATTCTTTTTTGATTTATGTTTTACCAATAAAAAGAAAGAACGTAGAATATCAAGTACCTGGAGGACATTCCATGTTTCCCAGACCCCCGTGGTCTTTCTTTTATTGTTTTTTTAATTATTTTTAAACTTGAGGATGTTTACTGATTTTCAACAATAAAAAAGAGAACACGAGAGGGTCACTTCTTCTAGAAGTATAAAAGGTTTATAGTTGACATGGTACATAGATTGAAATACGTAGATGGTGAAATACCTGGAGGACATACCCAGACCTCCAGGGGGGTTCTTTTTTACGTTGTATTTAACTTTTTGAATATATATTCATATAGATTTCAAAACGACACAAAAAAAAAGGATCACCCAGACCTCTTGGTTGTTATATTTATATTGTTAAAAATCAGTGAATATACCCAGACTAAAATGGAGTAAAAAAAGTAACACTATAGAAAGACCACCAGAGGACGTGGAATGTCCTCCACGTACTCGGCTATCTATGTATCTGTGTACTATGCTAACTATAAATTTCTTTACTTCTAAAAGAAGAGCTTTTCAATATTGTAGTAGAAATATTTATATTGTTCTAAGTTCTAAAGTGCTAAATATAAAGTAAAAGAAGGAATACCAGGGAATCTGAGGGATGCAAAATGTTCTCCAGGTAGACTACTATTTATGAACTCTGTACAGAGTATATTATTCTTATTTTTGAATAGTGCATAGATGATTCTTATTTATTATCTAAATTAAAAAAGTTGTCAATATTAATAACGATTAGGTGTACATAAATAACAATGTACTTGGAGGACATTCTATGTCCTCCAGACTCCCTGGTGTTTTCTCTTTTGTGTTGTTTTTAAAACCTGTAGCAATATAAAATTATGTAGAGTTAAAAACAACGTAAAAAAGAGTCATCAGGAAGTCTGGGGGAAATGGAATGTCCTCCAGGTACTCCACCATCTACGTATTTCTACCATAATATGAAAAACCTCTTCTTCTAGAACTTTTATATAATTAGTATGGTAGATAAATAGACGTTAGTAAATGGTGAAATACCTGGAGGACATTCCCTAGATCCCCTGGTGGTCCTTCTTTACATTGTTTAATTCTATATAATTTTATATTGCTATAGATTTAAAAACAACACAAAAAAGAAATCACCAAGGGGTCTGGGGGACATGGAATGTCCTTCAGGTATTCTATTTTACACTTTATTCTAATTGATGAAACGAAACTAGACAAATCTAAAATATTTTCATGATTTTTAAATGTTAGTCAGAATAACATAAATGACGGCGCACCTGGAGGACATTCCAAGTTTCTCAGACCTCCTGATGATCCTTCTTTTTTTTTATAAACTTAGAGATGTTTAATCATTTTCAACAATTAAAATAACAAACACTAGGGGGTCTGAGAGACATGAAATGTCCCCCAGGGACTCTGCTTTGAACATTATTTCAACTGATGAAAATAAAATGAGACAAGTGGAGGAAATCATCACTATTCTTAAGTATAAATCGGAATAACGTAGATGACGGTGCACCTAGGGGACATGGAATGTCCCTCAGACCCTCTGGTGGTCCTTCTTTTATTGTACTTTTTATTCTTTTTTAAACTTAGGGAGGTTTACTGACTTTCAACAGTAAAAGAAGGGTCACCAGGAGATCTGCAGGACATGGAATATCCTCCATGGAATATCTTCCAGTCATTCGGCTTTTTACATATTTGTATTTGATTTTTATAAATAACAATCACTTATGTAAAATATGTTTTTTTCTTAAAAGAAAAAAAAAACATTTCTCTTCTTTTATAAAAAATAAAAGTTCGCAGCTAGCTCAATATGTAGGGAGTTAGTGGTTAACATAGTATTTGGGGGACATTCCTAGACTCCCAAACTCCCTGGTGTTCTCTTTTTTGTTGTATCGGGGGCCCGAGGGACATGGAATGTCCCCCAAGTAATCCGCAATCTACGTATTTCAATCTATGTATCATGTCGATTATAAACTTTCTATACTTTTATAAGAAGAGCTTTTTAATATTATAGTAAAAATACGTTGTTTTGAAAACCTGTAACAGTATAAAATTACATAGAGTTAAAAATAACACAAAGAAGGAGTACGAGGAGGTCTGGGGGACATAGAATGTCCTCCAGATGCACTGCTGTTTTAAAAACGTCGAAAATTTTTTATAATTATTTATTTATTGTCGAGTATCTGGAGGACATTCCATGTCCCTCAGACCCCCTAGTGGTCTTTCTTTACATTGTTTTTAACTCTATATAATTTTATAATAAATGTTACAGGTTTTAAAAATAATACAAAAGAGAGAACACCAGGGGGTACTCCACCATCTACGCATTTCTATTTGTGTACCATGTCAACTTTAAACTTTCTATACTTCTAGAAAAAGGGCCTTTTAATATTATAGTAGAAATTAAAAAAATTAAAAATAATTTAAAAACAATAAAAGAAGTTTATAATTGGCATAGTACGCAGATTGAAATACGTAGATTGTGGAGTACTTGGAGAAGACCCCTGGTAATTCTTCTTTATGTTGTTTTTAACTCTTTTTACGTTTATATTGATATAAATTTTAAAGAAGACAAAAGAGAGAACAGACACTCTGGTACTCCTTTTTTACGTTGTTTTTTATTCTTTTACCATAAAAAAATGTTAAATGATTTCTAACAATAAAAGAAGGCCCACCAATGGGTCTGGGGGACATGGAATGTCCTCCAAGTACTCTCTATTTTATATGTATACGCTTCCTTTTTTAATTTATAGTGTATATATTATATA
The DNA here is from genome assembly GCA_033557785.1 of Enochrus cinctus. NCBI lineage: Eukaryota > Metazoa > Arthropoda > Insecta > Coleoptera > Hydrophilidae > Enochrus > Enochrus cinctus. The sequence continues at coordinate 10,516 of JAUIMW010001836.1, forward strand.
TAAGAATTACCAGGGGTCTTCTCCAAGTACTCCACAATCTACGTATTTCAATCTGCGTACTATGCCAATTATAAACTTCTTTTATTGTTTTTAAATTATTTTTAATTTTGAGGATGTTTACTGATTTTCAACAAGAAAAGAGTGAACACCAGGGAGTCTAGGGGATATGGAATGTCCTCCAGGTTCTCCACAATCTACGTATTTCTACTATAATATTAAAAGGCCCCTTTTCTAGAAGTATAGAAAGTTTATAATTGGCATTGTATACAAATTGAAATACGTAGATTGAAGAGCACCTGGAAGACATTCCATGTCTCCCAGACCCCCTGGTATTCTCTCTTTTGTGTTGTTTTTAAATCTACACCAGTATAAAATTATATAGAGTTAAAAACAATATGAAAAAAGGACCACAAGTGTGTTCTATACTTTTAGAAGAAGTATTTGTTTTGAAATCTTTTACAATAAAAAATGTTAACTGATTTCTAACAATAAAAGAAAAAGTACCAGGGGAATATCCTTCAAGTGCTCGACATCTTACGTTCTTTCTTTTTATTGGTAAAAGAGATTTTTAAAACATTAATTAGAAGTACGTAGACAGCAGTACTCTTTGTTTGTTTATATTGATATAGATTTAAAAATGAAATAAAAGAAAGAACATCAGATAATAGAAATACGTAAATGATGGAGTACCTGGAGGACATTCCATGTTCTCACGGGGGGGGGGGGGGGGGTAGTTGGGCATGGCAATGCAAACTTATTGGTTGGTGAACGAGGGTTTGCGCTTGTTCATGAAGGCGTCCATGCCTTCTTTTTGATCGGCTGTACTGAACAGTGACTGGAACAAACGGCGCTCGAAGTGTACCCCGTCAGACAAACCGCCTTCATACGCCCGGTTGACGCACTCTTTGGCTGCCAAGACCGACAAGCGGCCATAGGACGCGATCGTCAGTGCGGCGCCCAGGGCTTCGTCCATCAACTTTTCCAAAGGCACCACACGGCTGACCAAGCCTGCACGCTCGGCCTCTGCGGCGTCCATCATGCGGCCAGTGAGCACCATGTCCATCGCTTTGGATTTGCTCACGGCACGGGGCAAACGCTGTGTGCCACCCGCACCGGGGATGATGCCCAATTTGATCTCAGGTTGGCCAAATT
>JAUIMW010001837.1:0-11664 GCA_033557785.1 Enochrus cinctus
TCTTCTTAGCTTTCGCTCCAGTATTCTTTCACACACCTTTGCAACAGCGCTCAGCAGGGTAATGCCTCTATAATTAGAACACTCGCGTGGGTCTCCTTTTTTCCTATATATTGTGGTATAATGATCCCCGTCCTCCATTCTTCTGGTATACTATTCTGTATAATTCTGTTCTCCCATCGCTGCAGGAGTTGGTTATGTTGCTGCTCGTGCATAATTCCTCAAAGAATTCTCTCCATCTTTCAATTGCTTGTTTCTCGTTGTTTATTATTTTCTGTTCTTATTTTTTTACCTGGTCCATGTTGATGTTTCTGCCATTCCTTAGGTCCCTAATTGTATTATAAAACAGTTTCTGGTTTGCATGCTGATCTTTTTGTATTTTTCTCCCGAATTCCTCCCATGAATCTTCCTTTGCCTTTCTTTCTCTTTTACTTTCGTTCTCTGATTTCTGTACTGTTGATAATTTTTTCCGTCCTTGATATTAAGCCCATCGTTCCTTTTTGATTCTGATTTCTGTCTGCCTGCCTGCCTGTTTTTGTTGATATTTCTATTTCCGCATGATTCTCTTACCGCCACCATCAATACGTTTTTGAGTGTATTCCACATTTCATCTATGGACTTTTGTCTCCTTTTGTTCCAAGTCTTGTTGTCTTCCACCAATTTCTGATACCTCTCTGCTACAATGTCTTCTTGTAGTCTATATGTTTTGATCGTTTCTTTTACGATATTGTCTTTGCTTTCTTGGCTTGTATTTTTTTGTGGTGCGTTTCTGATGGCTAGCTTTGCCACTACTAAGTGGTGATCGCTGTTTATCTCTGCCCCTCTCCTTACTCTTACGTCTTTTATTTCTCTTCTGTGTGGTCTGTTTATCAATACATAACCAATTATGGACTTTTCTTTGTCTCCTATTCCCTCTCTTGTTATCAAGTGTATTTCTTTATGTTTATAGAAGGTATTTGTTACTATGAGGTTATATACCTGGTAGCAATAATGCAAATTACTAGATTTGATATAAGATATTTCAAATGAAAAAATAAAACGTCATTTGTGGATTTCATAATTGATTCCTGCTCTTAATGGATTAACTCAAAATTAAATAATAATTAGATAGAAATAATAAGATTATTTTTAGCATTTCCAACTTAACATAATAAACTTAATAAAATAATGCAAAAGCATAGAAAAAATTAATGTAAAAAACTTACCTACGGGGAAACTTTTTAGGTAAAAAGTTCCTTCAAACAAAAGTTCGGATCATTGTACTGCTCATTGTTAAAAAATAGAAAATTCCACGTTTAGAATAATTACTGTTATCAACATAATTCATCAAAACCATTTCAAACAAAAACACTTTAGGTTACGTCCTTCTTCCAATAAATGCTTTGTTCACAAAACTTCCCATTATTTTAAATCTTCATCAAACCATTAAAATAAAGTCGTTTTAAACTTTTTTAAAACATGTCATTGTCAGCAAAGTTTTTAGAAATAAATTACAGTTCTTCAAATAAGATAAAGGAATAGCGAAACCGTTTTTACTCGGTGTGAAGTGAAATTGATATATTGAATGCAGATTCTATTATAATTGATTCCTGAAAAGTACTACAGTTGCCCTCCACCCACGTCATGTTTCGCGTCTGGACATCTGTAGTTTCACGCCGGTGGCAGTCATTATGAAAGAATTTGGTTTGCAAAGATCATATATGGTATTGATACCAATAAAAAATTAAGAAATGATGAACCATATTTTATCAAGGACTTCGACAGATCACAAAAACGCCAAAAAAACAAAGATAGCGTAAAATTTCTTTTCCTGTATGAAAATTTAAACATTTAAAACAATGACTTAAAATTCTGTCAATTTGCATCTTGAACTCGTAATGGTGATATAATGTAATCTTTGCACGTGAAAGGTTTACTTTAAAGCAATAAACACGTTTTGCCCTTGTATTACTTAGAAAATATCACGCAGTCTTGTACTTAATTTTTTTTATGTAATAATATGCATTTATATAATCATAAATAACGACGCAACAAAAAAAAACGGTAAACCATTGATGTCAAAAAAGTGTCTTTTTGAGTTAGTACACTCTAATTCAAAAACATCAATGCAAGACACAGTATAACCGTAGAAAATATGAAAATCTAATTATTAAATGAAAGGTGCATTGCTCTTATTGGTATTTTCAAATACATAAATTTATTAACTTAATCTTGAACTTTATCTGCTATCGTAGGCGAACCTTCTTGTTATCAGAGGTTTGATTAGTATAATAAAAAAAATTTACTCGCACTGTATCATCGTAATACAAAAACACATTTTCACGCTTTTTAATGATAAAGCCCTTTATACTCAGATATCAAAACAGCTGATTAAGTGACTTATGTAACTCTCGCTACTTTGTTTTTGCACAGCTAAGTTTTAGCTATCCAGTCATACGGAGTTGTTATGATTACCGAGTCTGGATGAATCATCAGCAAGAATCCATACCAATCACCATTGGACTTGTTTCTAATATGTTAGGGTTTACTAAGCTTTAGTATATAAGAAATGTTATAGTGAGCATATCGGTTTGATAACGGATCAAAACGGGGTCACGCACTTCACGCACTTGAACCCATCGGGCGACTTTAAAATTTCACATACACAGAATTAAGCCAACAGATTAAGGAAAGGAGTACAGAAGTAAATCCCTATAAAAGATTTTTAAGTTAAGTGGGTAGTTGACAGTTTTTTTTCCAATAGTTTGTTTATTAGTTGATTAGTTTCTACTGTTTGAAGATTGCATCCAAAGAATATATGATTAATATCGCCTAATAGATCACAATCGGATAGAGGAGATTCGGAAAGTCCAATTCTGTGCTTATAAATCGGCATCATTTTGGAAATACAGGCAATAAAATTCCTTGACAAGTCTTTATGACTTTTGTACCAAGGATTCAGATCCTTGGACAAAAAGTCCCATAAATATGATTAGAATCCTTTTTAAAAATTTCCATTTTCTCCGCCAATTAGAGCATTTGATATTTGAAGATTTTATAATATTCACTAGCTTCCAAACATATATCATCAATGTGTTTTTATCTCCATCATTTCCTTCTATGCAGTGTCCTGGTATCCATTTTCGTTATCCATATATATTCCATAATAAATCCTTATTTAGACTTAGGATCTGGTGATCTTAACATTGATGGATAGTTTATTTAATTTAGTAAGAATATATGTTCGGACTCCAGGGTCGGAACATATTTTTGGTCCGGATTATTGTTCTTTAAGTGTTGGAAGTCTGTTATGACCTCATGCGCTTCTGAAGTCAGTATTGAAGTATTATTAAGGAATATTCCTGAGGCTTTCAGATTGAGAAAGGAGTAAATTCCGTATCCTACTAGTTTTCCTCGTTGACTGATCCATCAGTATAAATAGTATTTCAGTTTTTATATTTTTCTTCTATTAGAACTTTGGACTTTACTGCTACTTTGTGTCCCTGTATGTATTTGCAAGGAATAATCTTCTAATTATTTTTAATGTTTATAAAGTTTTGTATGAAAATAGGGATTATATTTTTCTTCCAAAATTTATTTTTGATTCATTAGATATTCTGTAGCAAGTGTGCTTTTATATCCTGTTTATTTTTTAATATTTTTACTGAAAATTCGTTTGGTAAAAACCCTATTCTGTTTTTTATAGGAAGAAGACCTGCTTCAAGAAGGACTTTATTATTGGAGGAGGATTTCATTTAGATTGTGCTTGACTTACTTGTTTTTGCCATTTCCAGTTTATACTGCGACGAAAGCACAAGAATCTTTTAGAATTTTCTTTTCAATAAATACACAATAAATATTTAAATATGAATCAATAATTTAAGTGCATTTATACAAATAAAGGAAAATTTTGTATAATAAAAATAATTTTCAATAGTTTTATGATAATTTCACTGGCAATTGTAATTTTTTGATGCTGAACAAAGATATTGAAAATTATTTCTATAACAGTAATTAAGAAAAAATATGTTTCCCATGAAAACTTTTGTAATTAACTAAAAATTGATTTTGATTTCATTTAAATATAAATTATATTGCAATATAGTACTATATATAGTTAAACTTAACAACATCTTGTTAATTAAGTTCTATCATAAGTTCACATGTGACTCTACTGTTCTTTCAAAATGACAATTACTTCAACTTTGAATTCCAATAAAATTAGTAAAATAGTCACTTTGTTATGCAAAAATGTTTTCTCCTATTAGTCATGCTAGTCTTATAATTGCCAAGGATAGCTTTAACTTCGAAACTAATAGTTTTATCGTTAAAAGTAGTGCTATACGTCCAGACAGTATAATGCTAGCCTTGGCAAGGCTAAGACAAGAAATGTTATTTTTGTAACAAAAATATTATCCAAAGGTATAAGATAAGTAAAATACACAATTATTAAATATTCCAAATCAAAAACGAGTAGGGATGTAAAAAAAAGTGAACCAGGAGTTGTAACAGTTTACTTATAAATATTCTTCAAATAAAACTTATCACAGAGCTTTTGAAGAGGCCCAAGTAAACAAAACTAAAATAGAATTAAAAAATTAGCAATGACTCATACTCAACTCTTTCGTTCTGGTTTGCATCATCAGACGTGACCAATAATAAAACAAAGCCACTATAAGATTCTGACTATGGTGCCGAGACGGTATGCAATTTCAGATAAGTTTTAATAAAAGTTTTGAATAGTAAAAGTTATTCGATTACCAGGAGCAATATTTTATAGATAACCGTGCGGAAATTTACCTGCAAGTGACCTTGTAATAGGCAATTAAAAACTTTTCTACCAATGCGAGGATGATAACGTCTTTAAAAACTTTTAGGTCTAAAATTTATATCCAAATGAAATATTTTATCTTATTGAGAATTTGAAGGAAAAAAATTGCTCGTGATGTGTTCTTAAATATCTCAAATATCTGTAACAGTAAACAGTAGCAGTTCTAAGAAGCAATAATTACAGAAAATAATTTATCTTTAACTAGTTTGCAAAAAAAACATTAATTTAACCAATCTAACAGTACTCAAGTATTTCGCGTTATTATTTCATCAGGAAACGATCAGTTTGATTTGCTGAATAGCAAAAACCTATGTGGAGGCACGTGCATGCATAAAGTCGCATTTATCATTTAATATCTGGTTTTTAAACGACCTATCGACTACCATCCGCAGTACAAACGTCATGGTAAGTCCAGTTTTTGTCGGTGGGAAAGACATTCTCGCTATTTTACCAGAAACATTCGTCAATAAATAAGAGCAAATGGTAGCGGTTCTAAGCTGTTTTGAAAAACTGTTAGTATTGTCTGGCGTTTCTATATAGTACCACTTTGTGAACATAATAATGGCACTATCTAGTCACGGAATATGTACCTATTCAACATTTTTTGCTAAATATATATTGGTTACGGTGTTTCTTTTGTGGGATTGATGCCTACATGCAGTCAACGCAAATTATGCTTTTATACGCTACATTAATGAATATTTATACAATGACATAAAGAAATATGTTTAGTAATAAACTGATTTTTAATTGCAACCTATTGAGACGCACGGAAAACGGTTTACGAGCTACGTGCCCCATTTTGTCGGAATTGTATATCCTAGTTTAAATGTTGTCGAAACCGTAAATCAAAAAGAGGTCAAAGATATTAACAGAATTTTAATGGTCGTTTCTCTGTTTGCAATGCTCTTTAAAAAGTGAGATTTATAAATAAAAATACGGTCCCCCATAAATCACTATTACTTTGGAATAATAGCGGCCTCAAACCCACTTGGATGGGAAGTAATTCATCAATCTCCTGACGACAACCGAGATTGGGAGCTCGCATTTCTGTTGTTTTATATTTTATGTATTCACCTATATAGTTACACGGCCTTTATCCCGGTTCGCAGAGGCGTTCATACATTTATACAGGGTTTAATCTTGATTACTCGAATGTGGGTTTTAAAACGGCCGAGAAAATCTTTTGACAGTTAAGCCAAATCGTAGTATCCAAAATCACGTTATTGAATGCAATAAAAGGATATAATGCAATAATCTTATAGTGAAAGCTTATAACACACGAGTGTTTATTTACAAGTTCAATATAAAAATAAATATTACTTGATAACACAATTTCATTGGGGAAGACATAAATTAAGGCAGAGTATAATTCTTGAGAAAGACTGTTTAATCTGGTTCCCTTTATATCTCTTCCCTTTTACCATAACAATTATCTTTCCGGTTAGTTAGGTTTACTGTAAGGACAAACCGCATCTTATACAAGTTTCCAAGACGCCCCCATATGCGACCAAAGACTTAAGAGTCTGGTCGAAGGATTGATGCAGTGGTCTAAAGTCGAGGGACATCGTAAATTATGTGTATTATATAATGTCACACTCGATCCAGTTATTATCTCTTAGCTCCCAAAAATAGTTAATTGCAAACATATAGTGTTGGTACTTTTTCCTAGTACAATTAATTTATAACTTAATTAGTAATAATTTATTCGTTGTTCCCTTCCTTGTATATAGGTACAACCAATGATTATTTTTCATACCTGGCTATTTTATTTGAAAACAGTAAAGGTCGATGGGAAAAACTTGTCAACTAGTCCAAACTTTTCGTGATTTGAAGCTTAGATGAAGAAATACTGATTTACTCAGGCCCAGAGAAAAATTTGCTAGATATTTTTACTTCTAGATAATAACTCAATAAAATAAAGAATCTTACAATTACTTCTTATTTATTTAGCATTCGTTTAACAAATGAAAGCTTTATCATTGTCTATCAAAACATTAAACAATAGCAAACATCTCTACTTAATCTTACACATATTTGTTTTTATATACATAAATAGTAAACTTTATCTCTAGTTAATTCACAAATATCTTACCAACTAAAGCACTATTACATTGGTTTTATGCTATCACTCTTCTAATTTTAAACACGCTCGACTGTGCAAGTATCTAATTAAGTTCAAGTGATCCAAAGTGCTTTTAAGATGTCGATAAAACAAAGCGTTATAATTGAAATTTTAATAGTAGTAGTAGGCATAATATCAGAAATTGTAAAGATTGAAGTGCTTAAAACGGAAAGTTAGTGGTGGTTTAAATCAATTGCGGCCATTGTGTTTGAACACGCTATTCCAAGAGTTGCTATCAAACGACTTAAATGAACTTTGGGAGTAATTAATAAAGTTTATGAAAGCATTTCATTAATTGTAGATAACTTCTTCAACTATAACGCTTAAATAAATTTACCTTAGGTACTTCTGAATAAAATTGTTGGAAGTCATATTTCTAGAGAATAAGTGCCCGTAATATCTGCTAAAATATATTTGAAAATTCAGCATAAAAAGCAAAACATTTTCAAGAAATTCAGAAACGTTATGCGTGTAATACGGGATTGAAGGGCCCCCTAAGGGACATATCCATAAAACTAACGAGGAATTTGCAATTTGTTAATGATTTCTTTGCCAAAAAGCAAGGCGAAATGAAAAGTTTTACGACTTTAGGAAACACATAGCACAAGCTTAAAGAGTTTTGTAACGCGGACATAAAAATAGCATTTTACTTTTGTATACGACTATAGCTTTCATGAAACACAAGATCTGGTGAGTACTTATATAATGTAAATTATCAAAATTATTATCGAAACCTCCTCTTTGTGATTCATATATCGAAAAAGTTTATTTAAAATTTGCACGTGTTCATTAATCATGAAAACGTATTCTTGCTCATACTTCTCACTGTCAACATGTATTTCTATGGAATAATCGTTTACTATATCATTAACACGTGTTGTAGCAAAATCTGTTTACGTACCAGTAATTTAAGTACAATTAAACATAAATAAATATCAAGTTAATTTGCTTCTTACATATAGAAAGAAACGCTCAAAACGGTAAAACAGGCGGCAGTGAACAATTTAAGGATGTTTTAACAAAATTAGCAAATGACAAATTACGAAGGATGTAATTTTGTACGTTTCAAGTTAAATATCAAAGTGTATTTCGTTGAGCACAGCTCCCGTTCTAGCGTGGTCACGAAGACTGGTCATTAGGAAAATAAATTTCGCATTAGAAACACGAAATGCTGCTATCAACTAGAGGCCATTAAATGTTTATAGAAAAACTAACTTTATATTATATCGTTAAGGTTGGATTACATTGCATCAACAAATATGGAAGGCTTAAAATTTTTGTATTTGTTACCATTGACGAACGTTAGCAGAATTCACATTTGAGTATTTTTCCAGAGAATGGGATACCATGTCGCATTTAAATTTAAAAAAATGTATTTAATAAGGTTATCTTTTTCTCCAGACCATAATATCTCTAAGACACCAGTGACATTAATAATATTAAAAAAGGAAAAGTTTACACCGTACGTGGTTTTTTTCGTTATGTTGATGATATAATAAACAAAATTAGCGAAATTATTTCTACATTTAACAGTTATAACAATAAGTAACACGGCAAACCCATCACTATTGAAACACGGAGTAAAGGAAAAGGTAGACAGTTTGCGAACCGTAGATGGCATGGAGCGGAGGAGCCCGGCCCTTTTAATTCAACAAACGGCAGCATCACACAACAATCGAGAAGTGGAACCAATGGACAGGGCAGAAGATCATCAATAGTAGTAGAGTGTAGAGTGGCTACCTGATGGCTCGCCAGCGTATGAAATGGATTCGAGAGATAAACATTGAAGTTATCCAAACATGTGGTATTTATCAGAAGAAATCCGGAGATGCACGTGACAGAACAGAACATAGCAGAAAGTGATCAACTGAAAAAAAGTACTTAAAACCCAAAGAAACTTACTTCAGCTTCAGGAAGCGAAAAATACTCGATAACCTCAACAACATCAACAACGAGATAATGACCCGCAACACCTACAAAATGAGCAAAATCAGGATTGAAGAAATTAGAAGACACCAGGACCAGATGTAATCCACAACTTCTGGATCAAGACCTTTTCATCTACCCAAAAGTACCTCGTCTATTCATTCACAAAGGAGAATCCTACGAATGTTCCTTATTAACTCTCCGAAGGAAACACCTTCTTACTCTCAAAAAAGGAGACTAGGAAGATCCTAGGAACTAAAGGCTCATCACCTGTTTGTCTACTATCTACAAACTCTTCACAGCTTTAATCAATGAGAAGATCTACAGCCATTGCGTCAAACAAAAACAATATATTGGAGACTGAGTAGAAGAGGTTCTTTGGCATTCAAATAGCAGTTTACAATCGACGCTGTGGTTCTCAAGCAGGCGAAAAGCAGAAAACGAAATTTTCATGTCTGCAACATAGACTAAGCGTAGGTTTTCGTTTCTGTACCCTATGACTGGCTCGTTAAAATTCTAGACACCTACAAGATTGATCGGAAGATAAAACAAAGCTGCAATATCTGTTGGCATCATGGAAGACCAGTTTATGAATAAATAAACAGAAAGTTATCTCGGAATACCGCAGAATCAACGACTGAACCATGCAATGTTAAAGAACAAGTACTAAAAGTGGATAACAGAACTGATGAACACCTACTTCTCAGGAGGGAACCTCATAGCCTCCATAAATGTCTGGGCAATACCGGTTCTTGTCTATTTGATTGAAATCGTCAAATGGTCAGTTACAGACTTGGTAGAGTTGGGTACAATAACTCGACGGGTTTTCACTAGAAAGCTTCATCCCAACGCTTCAGTAGGGAGATTGTACGCTTTGCGATGGGAGGAGGAAGAGGACTCAGTAACATCAAGTTTGTGCATTGCTCAAGAAAACATGATGCGCAAACGTTTTCTGTCTGGCGAACTGATGAGGGAGGTCGCAGGAGAGGACAAAGGCTATACACCGTCGAGAAAATAGAACATCAGAAATTAGAAGGAAGAAGTTCTGAACGGAAGATACCCCTACTCAGTGCAGATGAAATAGATGTAGACAACTTGCTGGATTTGTTAGAGGAATGTCAATTTTATCCAGAAACAGAAGAATTAATGATGGTCATCCAGGAAAGAGTAATCGCAACCAAAAACTACAGAAAGCATTGTCTAAAGGAGGATGTGCCGGACTGTCACAGATATTGCGATCCACTCTCTTACAATATCACTAAGACCGAACGAGAGAAGACGCTGGAGTACGAGAATCTAGCGTATGATTTGAAGAACCCTGGTGATGTCGCTGTAGGGATGATGAGAACACCATTTCTCTGGTCTCTGCTGCGAGCGTCCGAGCCCAGTGTCACTCCAAAATTTTCTGGAACACTCTAACTGCTCGCTTAGAGCCACGGTGGCTCGATCGACGAATGACCGGTCAGCGTTAGCCGGAGTTAAGCGGAGTCGAGTCCGGTCTTATCTCGGCTGGATGACCGGTCCGAGGCCGAGTTGCCTTGGTCCGCGCAAAATGGGCTTAGATCCCGGCGAGAGCGGTTAGCTCATACAAGGGCATTTGCCTTCTAACAGGATTTAAAAAAAAAACTGCTCGCTTTCGTAAAACTGTTGTTCTCTTGAGACTGATCGTCCCAAGCAGTAGTCCTATGATCCGCATAATGATTGAACACATGGCGAAGTTTCTTTCAACCGGATTTCTGCTCCCAATAGGATGGTATTTCCGAGAGGTTCTTTGTATTATAAAAATGCCTCATTTGATAATCTTTACGGCATTTTACATTTATCCAATTTTCCGTTTCCTCGGGCACTTGGTGCGTGGCGATATACACAACTGCCTCCTTCTCTACGTTTTTCATTATAATAGAAATGACAATTCACGTATTTACTGATGCTGTCCCATTTCTTGCGATAGCAGCAAACGACGACCTTAATTATTCCAATTTCTTTTGGAGTTTTGGGGAATACTCTACCTTCGCTGATAACACGCTAGTGGTTTCTTTGGGTGAAGAACGATAAGTCAAGAGTCTAGATGTTTGTCCCGGCTACTTTTCTAGTCTGTGACAATTTTGGCTAGATATCTGGGTATTGTGCGGTTCATACATTCATGAATCGTCCTGGTTTTTCTAAGCCGAGAATTCTACACAGTTCTTGAAATAGCCGAGATCAAAGTTTCCTCCGTGGTCGAAATAAGGCTCTAGTGGCACTTCGAATCGACTGATCCAGCTCTTCACCAATTCCTCAGCTATGGAACTTATTCCGGTAAAATTTTCCAAGGTTCCTTTAAGTAGACCATCTTCTATCAGCAGAAAGTCTCAGCCAAATAGATTTTTTCTCTCCTTGGTCTTCGAGTATTAGTTCACCACTGAGCTTAGCGCGTCGTCTTTTTTATGTACGGTTCCTCTGACTCTTTCTACACAATTTTGCAATTGCCACAAGAAACCTTAAGTACCAACATTGCTGACATCAGCGTCAAAAAGAAATTCGGGCTGAGGATATACGAGCACGGAAGAACTAGAAAGTGCGATCTTAAGCTTCTCAAATACTTCCTGACAATCGCCAGCCTCTTTTACTTCCTTCTTAAAGATGTGACATTTATTATTTTTTTTGTACAAAACTTAAAACAGAACAAAGACAATAAAAAACTCAAAGTGTAATACCAAAACATAAATAATTGTGAGATACCTGAAACTCTTACACGTGCAAAAAATGGAAAGGCCATTACGACAATTTTAAATAATAATAACTACGATGTAGAAATTAATTTAGA
>JAUIMW010001838.1:0-11660 GCA_033557785.1 Enochrus cinctus
TAATGATTTCTGTGACCAATGCAAGCGGGATGCTTGTGAACAAAGAGACCGCGTCATATGACACTACGACATGGTTTAATGGCAATTGAAAATTATTCATTTTTTCCGCAAAAGTGAAGGTGTCCATAATTTTAAAGGGTAATTTGTCAGTGAACGCCGAAGTAAGAATTTTCGATAAGAAAACAGAAATGTTACGATTAGGGGCTGAAGTAGAGGAAATAATAGGTCTAAGTGGAGTATCTGTTCTATGAATTTTGGGTAACCCGTAGTAAAGCGGAAGGGCAGAATTATATGAATTAAGTTCTGATGCTTGTTGTTGTGTTATGTAATCTAACTTCATTTCTTACTTTAATGTTTTTTTTTTGTTAAAATAATATACGTATCTTATTCTAAACTCTATCCGTTATAATGAGGGCTTTTATGAAGCACATAAATAATACTTAAATAGTATTAGTACAAGATCAATCTCTGACTGTGTTATTTTTTGAGTGCAATTGGTATAGGCGCAAATAAAAAGTATATAAATACCAGCAATAGCACTTTTAAAAGAGATGACAATCAACGACTTTTGAACGAAGTTATACCATTAATGACTTCAGAAAACTGAAATAATTGTGTTGAATATGTAATTAAAGAGGAAGAAAAAATGTAGCAAATTGACCACGTTATTGACAATCATCGCCAGTTCGTATTCTGCAAAATCAGAATAAAATGTTAATATTTTTTTTGTATTCAATGTGTTTTTTTTTAATAAAATTTTAATATTTTTGTAAGTTAATATTTATAAAAAATAAACGACAGTTCATTAAAATTATTATTGCTACTAAAATTTCTAATTTGACTATCTACACTTTTTGATATTTGTCATAGCATACAAAATATCTTTGTTTAAAAGTATTGTGAGATTTCCGTATTGAAGTTGCAACAGAGCTGTCTGTCAGGCTTAAGAGTTACTAAGGAAAAATATAAAAAACTGAGCAGTGAAAGGTTATATTAGTCCTAAATACGAGTTATAGATAATGGATATACTCATAATTACATAGTAATTACATAATGATTATATATTTATAAAATCAACAGTTTTATTGCGTTTTTTAGTGTTTTCTTGTCTACGTGGATGTGTACGAGTATTCTATTCAAAATAAATATTCTTTACGTCACTATTTCATATCTCGTTTACAATTTGATGGGCTAAGGTTTTAATTTTAGTTAAAGTTCCCTCTTTAACGTACTAAGTGAACAGGAAATCATTTCTTTGATCCCAGAAATTGATTTGAAAATTACATTTAAAACAAACCTAGATGAATGTTATAAACGTCAGAAGGCCATAAAAATATTTTTGGGTATTCTAACAGATTTATTGCACCACTTTATAAAAATTTGGAGCAGAAATTTCAAATATCATACACAGTAATGGAATACCAAATATATATTAAAAAAATGTATAACGTGCTAATATAGACGAACACATTCAAATAAACTCCGAAAACTTAAATAGTAATGCGTAGTTTCGCATCTTCTAATTAAATTGTATGCACCGTCCCGTTGCACTAGGTGATAAAATAATGGCACTTCCTCGGTTTAAGTGCAATAAAAGCAACATTAAACTGTTAACGCACTAATTTTGTGTCGTTCTGTTCTGCCGTTGAAGCAATTAGGTGCTTTTCAAGATTATCACTAGTGTGAATAAGTCTTGACAGTAATAAATATGAGAAGGCTACAGAAACGTACAGTTGGAGTTCCCCAATAATTAAAAACGCTATGAGATCGGAGAGAGTGATTAGGAACCGACGCATCTGCCAAAAACCAAAGGCACGTGCCGCTGCACGTGCTGTTGCTGTTGGTCGTTATACGAAACGAGATTTGCCCCACATATGGGGATGTAAGCATTCACGTTTTGTTGCTACATTACCACGATAGATAATTATGTATTATTATATTTTAAAGCAAGTTTTCAGGTTCCTTCGTACAGCCTTCATTGTTTTTTTCTTTAATTGTTGTTGTGTAAATTGAATGTACATCTACACTAAAGAGAACCTGTAAATAAAAAGTCCAGTCTCACTCTAAAGTGAGAGCACTCTAAATGTTATTTAAACCGAAAATAAAAAAATTCGTCCAGACAAAAAAATTAAATTAGTATATTTCGCAAAATTAAGGCGATGGCAGTTTCTCTAAATTAACTTTTTGCATGGCTAATGTGGAAATTTTCCAACTATAAAAAAAAACTCGCCTTTCAATAGAAAAACGTTCTGGATATGACATTCTGCCGTCTCGACTTTCTGAAAAGTCAAAGGTTAAATTAATAAATGTTCGAGTTACATCCAGCTTTCATGTGTAAACTTTAACATAAATGTGTATCATAGGCTAGACGATTCGATTATGAGTTCAAGGTAGACGTTTTTACTAAATTAATCCAGTATTTATACATCGACTTTTTTACGCCTCGTTTACGAATTTGCGATAAATTAATTTCCCTGGAAAACACCCAAGTTCATACGTTATTAGAAGCTTTCGATGTAAATTGCTTTATAGATTTTATTTTAACACGCGCAAAGGGGCCTACATTTTTTTTACAAGATACGCTAAAGACTAATGGTAAACCCGCTAACATAATTTATAGGAGTGTTAATCATTTCTTGTTAATTTGTTTATAAATTCATGTAAATATGAACAATGTTATGACAAATACTAACGTAATTGAAAAGAATCGAAATAAATTACCATATTAATGGACCATTATCATCAATGAAAATATACGTGCATACGAAATGGCCATCAAGCAAACCGTTGAATATTTATCGGACCGGCAGCAGGTTCATGACATACGAGAACGCGTGTTGTAGTGAAAGGATTTGCTTGTAGACACTAGAAAGAGGCGAATTTATACGTACGTTTTGCAGGTATTTATTCACCGACAATGCTATCTTAACACGATCGCATAAATCTGTCAATACGCATAGTTTCCCAAGTGGATGAAGAACACTATTTCATGCTTTCAAGTAATTCAACAGCGAATTCAGAGAGAATTGTATGCATATACGAAACGAATACATAACAATGAGATATTTTAATATTTACATATAAATGTAGAGTTGTCGGGGCATTGTTCCGATATTAAATCCATTTGGAAATTTTATTGTTCTTACAAATAGGTACGAATCATTTTCGCTCGACTCCAAGCGATTACCCATTGAAAAAAAAAACGTTTTATTTAAGTGAACCCAAAACAATTTTTTGGCCTCGTTAACCAGAGAGTACCTAACTCCCACCCGTTTCCTGACTATGCAATTTTAATATATTAAACGATTCAGATGTACATTTCCTGTCATTTCAAATATCGAAATAAAAACTGAATAAAATCAGCGTTATTGGGCCCTGGAAGCAGAAGGTATTCCACGTTCCTTTTTTAATTTTCCTATTTAAACTTCTAAAATAAGACAAAATAAAACACAAAACGAATAAGATCACGAATTTAATAAAAAGTTTTAGCTTTGGCTGCTCGAGAAGTCCACGGAAGCCTTGAATGGATAGCATAAATAAAAACTTTTAAATTTGGAATAAATTTTAAAAGTTCGTTTTCAACGCGATCTTAAAGGCCGACCTCTTCGTTCCGTTGCGTTCTATCGAATCTATACGTACTTGAAGTCGAGGAGACGTAATGCAACGAAATTAAATTGTTGGACTGCAGATATGGCAGTGAAGAAATGAGTGATTTATATCTTTAACTGGAAAATATAAACGTACAGGAGTCGTTCATTCACTTCGCTGCGTAAATATTTAAACGCCAAATACAATTTTTATTGCTCCTACAAATAAAGGTGTTTACATTGAACTACACATTTAGTTCCCTTGTTTATTTAAGGAGATAACTAACAAAATCATTTATTTATACTTTTTAGTTTGTATTGTAGGCATGTTTGAGAGGCAAAGGTGATAAAATCTCTTTTGGCGTTCGGGACGTTCACTTCTAATTAACAGATTTCGATTGTATAGAATATAAGATGAAAATCCAACGAGAAAATCTCTTTCCGTTTGACCTACATTCGTGTTTCGATTTCTGGAGATGAAAGTGACAGGGCTTTGAATATTAATGTGGAGCCCATAGGAAAGTGTAAGGTTAAAATAAAGCGAAAAGTCTTAAATATTTCAGAATTCCCTTGCTGGCATTGTTCGAATCAATACGCATGCAAGGCCCATGTTTTCTAAGAAGTCAATTTCGAAAGATACATCTTTCGAATAAATTTACTTTGTTTCGCAAAGTCTTAAGAAGGGCATTATAAATGTTTATTTTTTTCTAAGAACGTTTTTTGAGCAAACTTTTAATAATTACTGGAACAACTTTTAATTTATTTTTCAAGTAGAAGTTTGGGGATCGATAAACATGTCTGCTACCTCGGACATTCTACATAAAAAACATGTTATTGTTGCTCTTTGAATGTAGAAATAAATTGCATAAAATCGATAGCGAAGCTGCAAACGTTCATTTTTCGAATAATAAAACACCTTCATTGATTATTTGTAATTGTATGTATGCTCTCAACATCCATAAAGTGGATATGAACGATTGGTTTAAAACTTTGAGATACATCCAACAGTATCTAAAAATTCTAATAAATAAACACTCTTGATAGAGTTACTATATGCGTGAACCCAAACATGTGTGGGATGTAAAGTTGTCTAATGCCTCCTGCCAACCATGGACAAGTTATATTTAGACGTGTTAATGAACTTGAACTCGCCATAAGGCGTAATTATAAAAATATTGAATGGCTGGTTCTACCATAAAAGTGCGATGGCATCACAGAATAATTAACATAATAAAGGGCAACAAGTAGATTAATGAATTTTTATTTAGTTTTCTATATATTATTATTCACCATAAAATTTATATTTTTAATAGCTTGTCCAGATAAAAAAAATAAAATATAGCTGCTTTCTGTTTGTATAATAACGAGTTTAATTTGTGGATCGAAATTTATTCTACCACATACGATCTGTAGACCTCAGATTTACCTTTAAAAACTATAACATGAAAGTAAACATGTACTGATGCTCGGGTTCAAATTTTTTAAAGGTCCTTGTATGTGTTTGCAGAAACCATAAAATTCTAACCTTATTTTACAGTCGAAATAAAACTCCAAAAGGTCGCCGCATCCTAACAAAAAAGGTCTTCCGGATCCCGAAAACGATCACACTACTCATATCGAATGTGTTTCTCGCCTTATACAAATCTCGCTAAATAGCGCCCTCGTCCGTCGCGATGATCGACCCAAGAAAGACCTAAATGCATTTTAACCGATACATAAAAGATACAAAAAGCGCCAAACGCCAAGATATGTTCCGGGGATCCTCCCGTTTATAGCGCCTCTTCTGATAAATAGGGCGCACACTGGTCCATAACCGGTCACCGAATTTACGATTTCGTTTTGTTCAGTCCGCTTGATTGACGGCCCGTTTTTTAAATAATGACAAGGTATTAACATTTACATATTACGGGGTGAATACATTTGAATAATTAATGGATTAAAATGTATTTAATATAGCACCAGAAATGATAGAATCATGGGGTTGTCCATAATTAATGCTGAATAGCCTTTGTTCTGCAGACACATGTGCGCTTTTGCAGAAAAATAATTTGTATGTATAATGCCAAAATATCGTATAATTAAATGCGTTCGCATTTTAATCCTCCGATTGTTTTATTAACATTAAAATCGAGTGAATTGTTTAATTTTGAATATTTTTAAATTGGTAATATTTAAAATGTTGGAAGTCAACATATTGCTGCCCAAATTTTTGTTATTTATTTAATTATTACAATTATTGTGCACATAAAAATATTTGGATGATTTGTAGGATCAATTTGTTTTGCACGGCAGTTTTTAATGTAATTGCGTGTTCAAAACGATTGGTTCCATATAAAAACGTAATTTAAATCGATTAAAAGCGAGAAGGAATGCGGTGCAGCGTTTTGTTGCAATGGAAACTCATAATGATATTGAAATGTTGCGCCTAAGGTTACCCAATTATTAGAAAAGCGTGATAGTAATCACGGGGCCCTGAAGACATGTTTTGCAACCAATTTATGAATGCAAAAGGCAGATAAGATTTGACATTTGCATAGTTAAATTGATAAACAATTGTTATTAAGCACCTATAATTAATGTTAAGTAATGGTTGAACGTTAACTTTTCTATTTGTAATACAATTACCTTTTATTAGCCCTATCAAGTTTAGGAGTCTCATAGAAAAAAATCATTTAAAAGTCCCCTCGTCTAGTTTTGACAAATATAGTCCAGAGTGTACATAATACACACGCGCTGAGCTATAAGGCCGTAATCCTAATAAAATCGCCAGGTGCATGGACCTCCATATGAGATCCCTAAACAACATCTGCTCGGAGTTGTACCTGTGGCTAGTCGAGTGGATTCTGAACACTAATGAAAAATAGCTCGTTTTTCTTTGAAAGTTTTTGTTGCGGAGCAGACTGCTACCGGGAGGGTCTCAGGTAAATTAATAAATTGAAAATTAATTACAAAGTCGGATTTAATTATTTTTGGGGGCACAGGAAGGGCGATAAGAAGGATTAGAGCGCGCGGGAAGGAGCTTTAAGCATAGTGAGCTTTATAGATATTGATTTTGTCTAGCTACTGTTATTTTTTATTAATTAAACTTTCGGCTCGCGCGTAAAAACAATATCCTCCTCCTTCTTGGATTCAGGCCAGAGCAATGAGCCCAAAGTTGCACCGGCAACTTTCTTTTCTCCTTGCATTAATGGGATTGCACAAGCACCCAAGTAATTGATACTTTCATTGATGTAATTCAATAATGTTCGTCGTTAATGTATACCAGGTGATATAATCGTATCTCCAGCATGCCGGACTCTCGCTTTCAGCGGGCCCGGTCGTTCAAAGGCTTCAGCCTTCGATCTGCTAAGTAGATACACCTCATAAGCGACAACTTTTTCGTCTCTTCGCGAGCCTTGATTTCTTGACTAATGATAAGGGCGATCCTTTATGCGACTTCTGAGAATTTATTTACAGAGCTGGCTGGTGAGAATAAAACAAGACACACTGGTTTTCTTCCACCATCGCGAGAGTTCTCTTTGAAATTTAGTAGGAACTCGCTAATGCAGATTCATATGTAAATGCCGTGTGGATTTTGCTGCGTGTTTGTGTTTATTTATCAAAATTATTGGATTAAGTCTTCTATTATTTGATCAGGGTAGCATCACGTCAACGGGAATAATAGCTCTTACGCCCCTCGTAAGACGCGAGTTTGATGGCAAGGAAGCTGAAAGCATTGTTTACAAGTGCGAGCTTTAAACTGATATACAGTGCGCACCAAATTTTAGTGCATAGGCTGTTATTAATTAGCTGGCAAATTTATGGAAACATATACGCAAAATGCTTGTCGTATTTATGTATACCAGGAAAATATTATGGTGTATTATTAGAAAACATGGCTTAGAGACTGGAAATAAGTGGTCTCAAGAAAGTGAGTGACTTCATTTTGTTTTTTTGGGAAAAACAGGCTTTTGAAATCAAGAGAGAATAGAATTATGAGAACTAGATGACGCCATCCCAAGTATCTGCCGCAGATTGGAAGAAGTTCAACGTCATCGAACAAATAGGATTGGTGGTCTTGTGTGTGTGTGTGTGTGTGCACCTTCTTATAGATAAAGGTAAAAGTATTTTAAAAGCTGTTAACTTTGTGTGAAATAAATCTCTTTGGATGGAAAAATCTAATAAGATGTGATTAGGATTTGTGCATCAACCATTTTAATTTAAATAACTGAGGTGGGATTTTGTTATGCCCGGTGCGGAATCTTATTATCAGTCTAATGCAATCAGGTGGTGCCATAGTCTTGATATTGACGATTCATAAATGTTCTTATACTAATTTCCTTCGACTAAGCTGAACAAACATTATTTTTTGGTCTTCTTGCGGGATTTCGACGAACAAGTTTTATAAAACAATTTTTGATATAAGCACGTAATACCACAAACTTTCTCCCGGAGCAATTGTAATATTACTATTAATGTCGAATGCTGCGTTTTTATTACCATGAAAAATATTTAAACACTTACAAATGCACTTTTTTGTCGGAACCGCTAAGTAATTAACAAAATGTAATTGAAATTGTTAGCAGCCCTGAGAGACAAACAGAACTATTATTGTTTGCATATCGAAAATCTATGCCGTGAAATCTAAAACAATGTTTATTTTGAAATTATTTGTTCAAGATAATTGAAAATTTAATTGCGTGTGCAAAAACTAATATCTTCGTAAGCGTGTGGCCTAAATAATTATTTTGAAAAAACAAACATACTGCGTAACGGGTAAAAAGCTGAAATCAATTGTAAAACAAGAATATAACTGATAATCTTGGGCAAACAAGCGATAAAAGCGCCATTACAATGATACAATGGCGAATGAATGGCCGGCACCGGACTAAAGATGCCGGACAATGAATACAAAGTACTTATTCATGAACACAGGATGTTCGAAGGGTTTCATATTCGACTCGTGTGGTAGCTTTCGCGTCTTCCGTCGCCCGTGCAATGGGGAACTAGAATGTTTATAAAACGACCAATTCGTAGGTTTTAAACTTTGAAATATATAAAACATGTTCGTAAAGTTGGTTGTGGCCTTCTGGATGGAACGCTGAACATCCGGCATTTTGTTGACGCAAATTTAGCATTTGTTTAGAATATCGAATGCTGCGAAAAACACAAGCAGGGCAGGAAACAGCCAAAATATAATCCTAAGTTGTGTACACACTGTTGTTAGAGGTAAATAAGTATTATTGATCGTATCTATCTGAAATCGGTCTTTCTCCTTCGTTATGATACTTTGTGGCATGATCGTGGTCACCTTATTACCGATAGCACATTGTGTAGCTGCCTGTACATGTCACGCCGGGAGCCTTTATCAATTGCAAAATCTTAATCGTCCGTTAATGACTTTAGTATCACACGGTCGTTGCTCTTAAATGTAACTCGTGAAGCGATAATACATTATATAAGCTTAAGCAGTAAATATTAACATAGATTTCTTTTTTAAGCCTTGTTTTTTAAATATATTATTAAATCTACAATTCTATACACATAAACATTACAGTAATGCTTCCCAGGATCACAATATCATAGCAAGCCAAATTTGAAACGTCATAATTTGACGTTTCACTACCATAGAAACGTCAAATTCAAAACATAACCTAAACTTCTTTAGAAACGTCAATGTCAAATAATTTGACAAGTGTCAAGTTTTCCGCAACAAATTATGACATTCATTGCACTACACCAACTGTATCTTTCTTCATAGAAATGTGATCCATATCTTATCGCAACGCGAGGCAGTATCTAAAAGTGCATACGCACACAAAATAAACACTGAATTAAATGCACCAAGCATTCTTAAGCTTAATAAATAGCTATTAAAACGTAATAATGCCCATTTAAAGGCACTAATAACACTAAATTGAAAGCTTCTATTATGTTGTTTTTATGTGTAGCATTCAAATATTTATTGTAAATATTGACGCTAGTTTGGAATCCCATAAACCAACTTTTGTTTTCTTTAATACATTTTTTTCTGTGTTTCCCCTGCAGCTGTCATTTATATACAAGGAAGTATGCATGTCAACAACTGCACTTCTAACCTTCATTTTCTATCGACCAAAGATGAATAAAAACAAATCGATTAATTGCATTTAGATGCATAACAAGTAGTGCAAAGCGCACTTTAATACGTTAAAAGCGTTGTGAACTTACAATTTTGTGTATTTATATATCCATTTTGACAGCAGTCACCCTTAAAACAAGAAGGGGCAATAACAAAATAGAACAACGGGGTTACAATCACAGAACTCCAATTTTTACACTTGTCAAAGGGTTGGCGAGTGTGTTTTTGGCTCGGTATGGTCACAACACAAACACAAAAAAAATGTTTTCACTTAAAAATCGCGTGTTTTTGTAATAAATAGTGTTATAAACATTTATTTATAAACGAGGCAATCGATGTAACACAACGCGCCTGCTCGTACAGCGGGTGACTGGCGAAGAAAGTTTCGGGCTTTACCGGCAACATGTGAGAGTCACGTTTCGCCATCTTTTGGCGGTGAACGCTACGATACAGTGTCAATGGATCAGTTTCAGGAGGTCGCGTGAAGTGGACTACGAAATATGACATCTTTCGATTTGAATAATATGTAGCTCTATACTCAAGCGAAGAAGACATAGGAGATTGGCGCCATAAATTCTCAGTCTGGTATATAGGTTGCCACATTTAAAGTTTAAAAACCGGAGTCAGAATACCCGGAGTCAATCACAAAAGTGTTCGAATATCCAGCAAATTCATTTAAAACAACATATGGACTTAATTTATTGATGCAAATCCAAGATGGTTTTATTAATAATTTCTATACTTTTAAAATTACTGATGAAATTGACAGAATTGAAACCAAAATGAAAGTAGTATTCATTTAAAGTTGTCATTATCACCTAGACTTATATGTACAATCGTTCATCCTTACCAGGTATACCAATATGAAATTAGCGTTAAGATACAAATGTGTCGATAGGAACGTTTTATCGTGAACGAGCCTTATTTTTTATTTTTTTTTTTTCGTTTGGTTGGTGTGACATCTGTTAAACATATTTAATATATTTGCGGAAGGTATTAATTTGCGTGAAATTTTGCTTCAAAGACACGAAAGAAAATCAGTTTTACATCGAGTTGTTACTGGCGATGAAAAATTGATTTATTTAAAGAATCCTAGGCGGAAAAAAATCATAGGTTAAATAATTAAGAATGGACCAGAAGACACGGCAAAGTAATTGTATTAGACGACAATGTGCCTGCACACAAAGCAAAACCGGTTCAGGATACAATCAAAGCACTTGACTGGGACTGCTACCCCACCCGACTTGGTCCCTTCCGACCACCATTTGTTTTCATCGATGGGACACGCATTGGCTGAGCAGAACTTCGATTCCTACAAGAAAATTGGGTGTCCGATTGGTTTGCTTCAAAAGATGAAAAAACGCTCACTTCATACCAGTATACCTGGTAATTCTGTCATCTTTTCTGTAAGTGAAAATTACGGACATATTTTAAAATATAAACTATCGACTAACTGATTTTTGACAGCTTTATATATTTTAATAAAAAAGTATAACGTATTATGTAAATTTTTAAAAACATTTTTTTTGGTTCAGGGGACCTCAAAACGCAAAAAAATCAAGGTTGAAAATTTTCATGATTATTGGACTTTCTTTTTTGTCATAGAAGTAAACCCAGTTAATCCTTGTGTATGCATAAAAATAGTATTCTCGATATTATTATCACTATAGGGATTATTTTAAAACGTTAAACTGGCAAATTAAAAACATTTCACACACATTTCACTGCAACAAAACTATTTTTATGTATGGCAACTCTTAGGAATTTAGTCATAATATATTAATATTGCTCGAATTATAAAATATTTATTAAAATTCAACAAAAAAATCAAATAATTAATTCTTATATACATAGTTCTATAAAATTACGAACAACATTTTTGACTTATCTATAATGCAATATTATGGATTAGAGCATTCTTCCTCCCAATTTGTGGGAATAACATTGTGCAAAAATGTATTTAGATCTTCAAG
>JAUIMW010001839.1:0-11659 GCA_033557785.1 Enochrus cinctus
TCGCTGAAGGCCATCAAAATTTTACTGGCAGCAATACAAACCAAGCTCTTCGTTACCGTAAAACTGCATTAAAGAGGACGGATTTTGCAAATTTTATGTGCTCCCGCCGAACCACTCCCGTAGATTTGGCGCACACACTTTTTGGTCTTTCTGGCAGTTGCGATTCCGCTTAACAAAACGGCGAAAACATTTTTCGAATCGGACCAGCGGTTGCGGAGATACAGCGTTTTCTAACTTTTCGTTGTTCTTTTGTTTTTAGTTTTTTCGCGATATCTTCGGTTCTGTGCGAGGTATCGAAACCAAATAAACGGTGCCAGACTCTGGATGAAATTCTGCACTTTGTTCTGACCTCGGATTCCACACCAGTGAGTATTTCGTCCTCGAGTTTCGATAGCCCTCCGGAACCTTCGAACCATTTCTAGCTGTTCAGACAATCCTGTTCTTCAATAGGTGAGTGGAAGACAGCAGTGTACTTGGAGGACAGTTCATGATAGTCATTATTTTTAACTTTCATTTTCAATATAGGATCCTGTTCAGGGATAACGTTATCCTGGCGAAGGATAATGGTCTTCGTCTTTCTTTAGGATAAGGCCTTGGTCAAGAATAACATTATCCTTGTCAAATATAATATTTTCATGACCGAGGATAACATTTTGATTAATCGTTAAGAAAAGAATACCTGGAGAACATTCCATGTTCCCCAGACCTTCTGATGACCTTTCTTTTGTTGTGAAAGTCAGTAGACATCTCTATATTGGAATGAAAAATACAATATAAAAAAATCACTTACTTGGTGCATATTTAATAATCTTGAAAACACTAATAAGGTTGTCCTGATAACACTTGAGTTTGTTTAATCAATCAGTAGAACGTAGATTATTGAGTACCTGGAGAACATTCCTTGTCCCCAGTGGCCTTTCTTTTGTTATTAAGTCGGTAGACATCTCTAAAAGAACCACCAAGGGGTACTCAGTAATATATGTTCTACTTATTTTATTATTAACTTTTAAATATATACTAAGTGTAAGTAGATGACAGTGTACCTATAGGACATGCCATGTATCCTACTTCTCCTGGTGATCCCTTTCTACATTTTTTTAAATTTTATTCCAATATAGAAATGTCTACTGAATTTTATAAAAGTTTTTATAAGTTAAATTAATCGATAAATAGGATTACTGGGTACCTGGAGGACATTCCACGCCCACCAGGGACATTTAAAAATCTTTTTAACACTCAAGTTTTTCTAAGTTTCATTAATTGATAAGGAGAAAACTTACATCATTGGTTTTATTTTTTATTTATTTATTTTTTATATATACATTGCTACACATACTTCCGTTGTTGCTAAGAAATTTTTACAACCCTTCATTGATCGCAGATATCAAGATTTCTAAACATCAATTGAGATTCCATGTCCCTCAGACCCCTTGGCAGATCTTTCTTAAATTGTTTCTGCTTTACTCCAATAGAGAGCTAATTACTAATTTTTAAAAAGGGGGTCTGGGGGACATGGAATGTCCTCTAGGTATATTGCTATCGACGTACTTCTGTTGATGTTTAGAAATCTTGATAACTCTTCTATTATCACAAATATCAAGATTTCTAAACATCAATTGGAAGTTCATAGATAGCAATGTAGCTGCAGGACATTCAACCAAGAAAAGTACGTAAACAGCAATATACCTGGAGGACATTCCATGTCCCCCAGACCCCCTGGTGGTTCTTCTTTTATTGTTAAAAATCATTAATTATCTATTACTACGAGGGACTCTGCTGTTAGCTTCACGTGGTGTACATTTAAAAGTCTTGATGATACTTGAGTTTTTTAAGCTTGATTAGTCTATAAGTAGAACGTAGAATACTGATTAACTGGAAGACATTCCATGTGTTTGAGGGACATGGAACGTCCTCCAGGTAAACTGTCATCTACGTAGACCAAGGGGTAGTCTTTCTTCTTTAGACATCTCTATCATGGAATAAATAATGAAATAAACTGCTCTTAGCTACACCTGGTTTACATTTAGTCCTGATATCACTTGAGTTTGCTTAATCGGTAAGTAGAATGTACAATAGATTACTGAGTACCTGGAGGACGTTCCATGTTCCTCAAACCCCCTGCTGTTAAGTCGGTAGACATTTCTAAAAGAACCATTAAGGGGTACTCAGCAATCTATATTCTATTTATTGATTAATTGAACTAAGAAAAACATTATCAAAACTTTTGAATATATACTATGTGTATGTCACCTCCTGGTGATCCCTTTTTATATTCTATTTTATTTTATTCCAATGTAGAAATGTTTACTATATTTTATATTAAAGGAAGTCCCCCAGTGGGCCAGGGGTAACCGGTTATCAGTGTTATCAAGACTTTCTGCTAAGTTCTAGGTATTGGCAGATCACAGAGATATTACCTTTTTATTTTATTTCAATGTAGCTCTTTTTATAACAGAAGAAAGTCCACCAAGAATCTGAGGGACGTTTATGTCTACAAGACGTGCTTTTTTATATTGTTATCAAATTATCCTAGCAGAAGATAACGTGCACCTGGAAAACATTCCATGTCCTTTGGCAGACCTTTCTTTATTTGATTTTGCTTTACTCCAATAGAGAGATAATTACTAATTTTTAACAACAAAGAATATCCACCAGGGGGTCCGGGAGACATGGAATGTCCTCTAAGTACATTGCTATCTACGTACTTCTGTTGATGTTTAGAAATTTTATATTAATTTATTAATATAAATTAATACAAAAAAGAATCACCAGTTAGTATAGGGGGACATGAAATGTTCTCCAAGTATACTGCTTTTAGCTTAAGTAGATATCTCTATGCTGGAATAAAATAAAAAACAATATTATTATTTTATTTGATTTTTATTTTCCAATGTAGAGATGTATACTTATTTTTATAGCAAAAGAAAGACCCCTCAGACCACTTGGGAGAGATGGAATGTCCTGCAGGTACTCACAGTGTCACCAAGGCTGTTTAATGTACACTAGGTTAGTTATCTTTGACATAGTTAATGTTACTCTTGACAATAATAAAGTTATCCTAGACAAGGATTACGTTATCCTTAAGAAGGATAGCTTTATCATAAATACAATAGCTACACCCACTGTACATTTACGTCTTAATAACACTTGAGTTTTGAGTAGAGTTTGATTATTCGATAAGTAGAACGTAGATTGCTGAGTACCTGGAAGATATGTTCCCCAGATCCATGGTGATCTTTCGTTTGTTATGAAAGTAAATAGACATTATTATACTGGAACAAAATCATATATAAAATATAACCAACAAAGAATCTGAGGTGTATGGAATGTTCTCCAGGTACTTTGCTGTCTACATACTTCCATTGATGTTGAGAAATCTTTATAACCCTTCATTGATCACATATATCAAGTTTTCTTAAAAGCAATTGGAAGTTCGTCGATAGCAATGCATCTGTGTTCCATGTCCCTCAGACCCCTTTACAGACCTAATTTTCTGTTAATATTTAGAAATTTTGATAATCCTTCAATTATCATGCACATCAAGATTTCCAAACATCAATTGAAAGTTCGTAGATGGCAATGTAGCTGGAGAACATTCCATGTCATCCAGATCCTCTGGTGGTTCTTCTTTTATTATTAAAAATCATTAATTATCTCTGAATTAGAATAAAACAAAAATAATAAAAAAAAACTACCAGGTACACTGCTCTTAATTGTGCCAGGTGAATATTTAAAAGCCTTAATGACGCTTGAGTTTTTCTAAGTTTCCTTTCCATGTCTCCCTAGTGTTCTTTTTTATATAGCTTATTATTTTATTCCAATATCGAGATGTCTATTTACTTTTACAGCGAATGGGTTGGGGGAAATGGAATGTCCTGCAGGTCCTCAGTAATATACGTTCTACTAATTGATTAATTAAACTTAGAAAAACTCAAGTGTCATCAAGACTTTTAAGTGTACACTAGATTACGATAGGAGGATAACGTTATCTTTGACAAAGACAATGTTATTCTTGACCAGAATAAAATTATCTTAGGCAAGGATTACGTTATCATTAACAAGGATAGCATTATCCAGTATAACGTTAACCTCGCAAAGTACATCTTTGATCCAAAATAAATGGTTGGTTAAACTTGGAGAAATGAAGAATGTCACTGACATTGTTACAGGAGTACGTACATAATTGTTAGGAGTACATAGATAGATAGTAGTGTTTGAAGGACTTCCTTGTCCCATAGACCCCCAGTGCTATTTTTGTGTGTTTGAGTTTTTTTTTAGTTTAATTAATCAATAAGTTGATCGTATATTACTGGTGGTCCTTTTTTATGTTGTTTTTTATTCAAATATGTAGATGTATACAGACTTTTAAAACAAAGTAAAGGCTACCTGGAGCCTGAAGATCATCGAATTTCTACGTTGTACTTATCGATTAATGTAACTCAAGTATTATTAAGACTTTTTAATGGTCACTAGATGTAGCTTGAAGCAGTTATCATTGACAACGATAACGTTATCTTTGACGTTTGAAAGTTTCAATCAAGGAAAAACAACAAGTGTAAAACAACATAAAAAAGGCATTAGGTGGTCTGCTATCCTCAAGAAGAGGAGAGTGCACTTGGAGGACAATTCATGTCCCCCTAATTGACATTATTTTTATCTTTCAATTTCAATATAAGGGTGTTCAGATCAGGGATAACGTTACCCTAGCCCAGGATAACTGTATATTTAATAAGAATAACGTTATTCTTGTAGAAAAACCTTAATTCAGAATAAATTAATGGTTAAATTTGGAGAAATGAAGAGTATTATTGTTACATGAGTACGTATGGTACATGGTAGTGTTTGAAGGACATATAATATCCCCAGGTACACTAAAGTCCACCAGCACCTAGTGTAGACTTACGGATAGGCATCTCTGTATTAGAATAATAAAACAATATTAAAAAGAACCACCAGGGACATTTAAAAGTCACACTCAAGTTTCATTAATTGATAATGTGAAAACTAACATCACTGGTTTTATTTTTTTATTTATTTATTTTTATTTATTTTTTTTATGCAAAAGATAGCAGCAACTTTATATAGGAAACAAATAGAAAACCATATAAAATATAACTAAAGGGTTTGAAGGACTTGACTTTTTTTGTTGTAAAAGTAAGTAGACTTGTCTATATTGGAATAAAAACAATATAAAAAGAACCACCGGGGAGTCTGGGGGATATGGAGTATCCTCTAGGTACATTGTTATCTACGTACTTCTGTTGTTGTTAAGAAATCTTGATAACTCTTCTTTTATCACACATATCAAGATTTCTAAACATGAATTGGAAGTTCGTAGATATCAATGTAGCTGTAGGACACTCAATCAACAAAAATACGTCATGTATGACATGGAACGTCCTTCAGGTCTTTCTTTGTAGTAAAAATAAATAGACATCTCTATCATGAAATAAATAATGAAATAAACTGCTCTTAGCTACACCTGGTATAAATTTAAAAGTCTTGATAACGCTTGAGTTCTTCCAAGTTTAATTAGTCGATTAGGAGAACTTAGTACTACTGAGTACCTGGAGGACAAGCCATGTTCCCCAGACCCTCTGGCCTTTCTTTTCTTGTAAAAGTCAGTAGACATATCTATATTGGAACGAAAAAATACAATATAAAAAAAGAACCTCTTACTTAGTGCATATTTAATAATCTTGAAAACACTTGGGTTATTATAAGATTAATTAATTGAATGTAGATTACTGATAACCTGAAGTACATGTCATGTCCCTCAGAATTTCATTTATATATTGGAATAAAATAATAAAAATGAGGGCCTTCAGGGTGTGTGGGAGTACTCCAGGTACACTGTCGTCTATCAAGACATATTGTACATTTAAAAGTCCTGATAACACTTGAGTTTGATTAATTGATAAGTAGAACGTAGATTACTGAGTACCTGGAAGACATTCCATGTTCCCCAGACCCCCTGATGACCTTTCTTCTGCTGTTAAGTTATATTTCATATTCTATTTTATTTTATTCCAACGTAGAAATGTTTACTAGATTTTATATTAAAGGAAGTCCACCAGTGGGCCAGGGGTAACCGGTTATCAGCATTATCAAGACTTTGTACTAAGTGTACACTACGTATTGGTAGATCGCAGAGATATTACCTTTTTATTTTATTCCAATATAGCCCTTTTTATAACAGAAGAAAGTCCACCAAGAATCTGCGAGACGTTTATGTCTACAATACGTTCTTTTTTATATTGTTTTCAAATTATCCTAGCAAAATATAATGTGCACCTGGAAGAGATTTCATGTCCCTTGGCAGACCTTTCTTTATTTGTTTTTGCTTTACTCCAATAGCGAGATAATTACTTTTATAGCAAAAGATAGACCCCTCAGACCACTTGGAGGAGATGGAATGTCCTGCAGGTACTCAGTAATCTACGTTCTATCTAATGATTAATTAAACTTAGAAAAACTAAAATGTCACCAAGACTTTTAAATATACACCAGTTAATGTTACTCTTGACCAGAATAAAGTTATCCTAGACAAGGATTACGTTATCCTTATCAGGATAGCTTTATCACAAATACAATAGTTACACCTATTATACATTTACATCTTAACAGCACTTGAATTTTTCTAAGTAGAACGTAGATTGCTGAGTATCTGGAGGACATGTTCCCCAGATCCATGGTGGTCTTTCGTTTGTTGTGAAAGTAAGTAGGCATTATTATACTGGAATAAAATTTAAAAAAAATATATATTTATAAAATAGAACCACTAAGGAGTCTGAGGGATAAGGAATAATCTCCAGGTACTTTGTTGTCTACATACTTCCATTGATATTAAGAAATCTTTATAACCCTTCATTGATCACATATCAAGACTTCTAAAAAGCAATTGGAAGTTCGTCGATAGCAATGCATCTGTGTTCCATGTCCCTCAGACCCCTTTGCAGACTGGAGGGCATGGAATGTCTGTCAGGTACATTTATTTTATTATTAAAAATCATTAATTATCTCTCAATTAGAATAATAATAAACAAAATAAATTTTTTAAAAAACTACCTGGTACACTGGTCTTAACTGTACCAGGTGAACAATTAAAAGTCTTAATGACACTTGAGTTTGATTAATCGATAAGTAGAACATAGATTACTGAGTACTTGGAGTCTCCCTGGTGGTTCTTTTTTATATCGTTTTTTATTTTATTCCAATATAGAGATGTCTATTTACTTTTACAGTGAAAGAAACCCATTAGGGGAAATATAATGTCCTGCAGGTACTCAGTAATATCCGTTCTACTAATTAATCAAAAAAGTGTCATCAAGACTTTTAAGTTTACACTAGATTGGGATAATGTTATTCTTGACTAGAACAAAGATATCCTAGGTAAGGATTACGTTATCCGTTACAAGGATAGCATTATCCTTAACCTCGTAGGGTATATTCTTGATCCAAAATAAATTGTTGGTTAAACTTGGAGAAATGAAGAATATTATTAATATTTTTACAGGAGTACGTAGATAATAGTAAGAGTACATAGGTAGATGGTAGTGTTTGAAGGACTTTCCGTGTCCCATAGACCCCCCGTGCTATTTTTTGAGTGTTTGAGTTTTTATTGGTTTAATTAATCAATAAGTTGATCGTATATTACCTGGTGGTTCTTTTTTATGTTGTTTTTTTTTTAATTCAAATATGTAGATGTATACAGACTTTTAAAACAAAGGAAAGGCTACCAGGCGCCTGGGGATCATCGAATGTACTCCAGGTAGAGAGTTTGCTATGTTATACTTATCGATTAATGTAACTCAAGTATTATTAAGACTGTTTAATGTTTTCTAAGCATCAATTGGAAGTTCATAGATAGCAATGTAGCTGTAGGACATTCAACCAATAAAAGTACGTAAACAGCAATATACCTGGAGGACATTCCATGTCTGTGGTTCTTTTATTGTCAGAAATCATTATCTCTCAATTAGAATAAATCAAAAATAATTTAAAAAAAGGACTACTAGGTACACTGGTTTTAGCTACACGTAGTTTACATTTAAAAGCTTTGATGACACTTTTTTGATTAGTCGATAAGTAGAAAATAGATTAACTGGGTTTGAGGGACATGGAACGTCCTCCAGGTAAACTGTCATTTACCTAGACCAAGTGTGGTGGTCTTTCATTGTAGTAAAAGTAAGTAGACAATATTTTGGAATAAAATAAAATACAATAAAAAGTCAAAAATTCAAAAGTAATTCCCAAGCTTTCGATCAGCATCCAGCAAACCACCAAGAAGTCTGAGACACATAAAGTATCCTCCAGGCACACTACTTTATCGTAACATTATCGTTAACAAGGAAATCATTATCCTTGAGAAGGAAAATATTATCTTAGACAAGGATAACGTAGTCATTGTCAGGGATAACATTATCTTTGGCAAGAATAACATTATCTTTGTCAACGATAACATTATCATTACCAAGGATAACGTTATCATTGACAAAATAACGTTATCCTCTTAGAGGTACCTTGATTCAGAATAAATTGATGGTTGAAGTTGGAGATGTAAAGAGTATTACATGAATACGTATATGGTAGTGTTTGAAGAATATTCTATACTACAGACCCCCTGCTGACTTCCTTTTAATGCTGAAACCATCCGTGGCTGTGGACATGAAATATCCCCCGGGCACACTGCAGTCTACCAACATCTAGTGTACAATTACAAGTCTTAATAACACCACAGTTTTTGCAAGTTCAATTAATCGATAAGTAGAACGTAGATTACTGAGTACCTGGAGGACATTCCATGTCCCTCGGACCCCAGGTGATCTTTCTTTTACTGTAAAAGCTAATAGGTATGTCTAATTTGTCCTCCAGGAACTCTGCCTACCTAGTGTACATTTAAAAGTCTTTATAACACTAAGTTTACCTAATTGATAATGAGAAAAAATGTAGGTTCTTTGAGAACTGAGAACCTAGTTTTCTTTTTATTTCAAAGACAGTAGAGTAGAAAACGATATAAAATACTACCAGATGGTCTGGAGGACATGAAATGGTTCACTGTCTTAGTTTAATTAACAAATAAGTAGAATGTAGATTACTGAGTATCTGGAGGACATTCCATAGTGGAATAAAAGCAATATAAAAAAGAACCACCAGAGAGTCTGAGGGATATAGAATGTCTACCAGGTACATCTATGTCCTCCAAAATCCTTGATAGACCTTTTCAGTGTTTTTACTTTATTGCAATAGAGAGATTATTATTGATTTTTAACAATAAAAAAGAATAACCAGGGTGTTTGGGAACATGGAATGTCCTCTAGGTACATTGCTGCCTGAGAACTTCCAATAGATGTTTAGAAATCTTTATATCTGTGATTAATGAATGGTTATCAATCTAGGAAAATCAAAAGAAATTCCCAAGCTTTTAATCAACGTCGTGATCTTCAGGGAGATAAATAATAAATATTATTATATTGAAGTCTATTAATTTATTAATATAAAAAAGACCCACCAGTTAGCACAGGGGCACATGAAATGTTCTCCAAGTACACTGCTTTTAGCTTAAGTAGATATCTCTAAGTTGGAATAAAATAAAAAACAATATACAAAAGATTTGGACAACATGAAATGTCCTTCAGATACATTGCTTTTCGTTACACCTGGTGAACATTTAAAAGTCCTGATAACACTGATAACCAGATACTCCGACCCACTGTTGGACTTCCTTTAAAATAAGACCCATACATATTGGAATAAAATAAAAACAATATAAAAAAGGATCACCAGGAGGCCGAGGTGTAGTTAAAAGTCTCCCAGTCTCCTTTTTCTCTTTTTTATATTGTTTTAGATTTTATTTTTATTTTTCAATATAGAGATGTATACTTTTTTTATAGCAAAAGAAAGACCCCTCAGATCACTTAGCTATGTCAAAGATAACTAACCTAGTGTACATTTAAAAGCCTTGGTGACACTGTGATTACCTGCAGGACATTCCATGCTTTCTTTTGTTGTAAAAGTCAGACAGATATCTCACCAGAGGGCACTCAGTAATCTACGTTCTACTTATTGGTTAGGTAAACTTAGAGAAACTCAAGTGTAGGTAGATCAGAGTTAGATGTCCTTTTTTATATATATATTTTTTAGTAGATTGCTGAGTACCTGAAGGACATTCCATATTCCCAGTGTTGTAAAAGTAAAAAGACATCTTTGTATTATTAAATTAAAATTCAAAATAAAAAAAGGACTACCAGGAGATTCGGAGAAGAAGAAATGTCTACCGGGTACACTCTCATCTGCCTACATTTAGTGTACATTTAAAAATTTTGAAAAACTTTGATAGCACTCGAGTTTTCTTTAAGTTCGATTAATCAATAAATAGAACGTAAATTACTGAGTACATGGAGGAAATTCCATGTCCTCCAGACTGATGAATCAATAAATAGAACATAGTTTACTGAGTACTTGGAGGACATTCCATGGTATTTCTTTTGCTGTAAAAGCCAGTAGACAAAGTCGAAATAAAATACAAAATCGATATAAAAAAAGAACGTTTTGTGGGCATAAGATACCCTCCAGATTCCTGATGAGCCTTCTTTTAATGTAAAAATCGCTATATTGGAATAAAATAAAAAGATAATACTAAAAAAACGATTAAAAAACTTGATAATATCCATAACAAGATACGCCAGGCGCATTACTTGGAGGACATTCCCTAGCCTTTCTTTTGCTGTAAGAACCAATAGAGTTTATACAAAATCCACCGGGAGTCTAGAGGACATTAAATGTCCTCCAGGTAATCAGTAATCTACGTTCTACCAATTGATTAATTGGACTAGAGAAACTAAAGACTTTCAAACGTACTTAAGGTTTAGGTACTCCGAAAACATTCCATGTCCTCCAGACGCTCTGGTAGTATTTTATATAGTTTTTCATTTTTTCAAATAAACAGTATAAAAATTCGAGTATTATCAAGACTTGACCAGAATAAAGTTATTCTAGGCAGGGAATCTTGACATCAACATTCCATGTCCCCCAGACCCCCTGGTGGCTCTTCTTTTATTTGGAAAATCAGTAAAGTTCCAGAATTCTCTTTGGTTAGCGTAAAATATTGTAACCTCGCCACGAACAGCTTAGACTGGTAATTTAATCGTTCGCTAGGCGTTACTCAAAACGTAAAAATATATTAATAACCTTCCCTTGTATACACCCAACTGAAACAAACGCTTAATGATGCAAGGCAAAATTTTAAATCTAAAACGACAAAAAAAAAGGCCCGCCACAGACGCCCCTTGTCTTTCCTTTAAGCTGATATATCTCAAGTACTCCGATTTCGTTTTTTTTTAAGTTATTTAACCGACTGAACTCCACTTTTAGCACAGATATCCAACTGAAGCAAACGCTAAATGACACAAGACAAAATTTTGAATCTAAAATGACCAAGACCCGTCACAGACGCCCCTTGTCTTATCTCGCCAAACTCAACACATCTCAATAAGTGCTCTTAAATTTTTTTAAATCTTATCCAACCAATTCTCCTTCAAAAAACAAATCTACAAGTGGAAGAATTTTAAAAATCGGACCGCCGGTTGCGGAGTTACAGGCCTTTCTAACTCCTCGATGCTCTTTTGTTTTTTCGTTTTTCCGCGATATCTCCGCTTCC
>JAUIMW010001840.1:0-11658 GCA_033557785.1 Enochrus cinctus
ACGATACGACCTTGCTAACTTTGCGACTTATCCTTATCGAAACTTTTTACCTTTTTACTTTTTTCACCTGGATTACATTATTACGCTGAGGTATCTCACAAAGGCAGGCATTTATTATTGAAACGTAGATGGAGTACCTGGAGGGCATTCCATGTCCATTAGATTCCTTGGTGGTTCTTTTAAGTATTATTTTAAATTCAACGTTATTAAAAATTAAAGAAACATTCTTACGAATAAAATTAAATATGGAATGTCCTTCAGATGTTCTATTACCCACTTCTCCTTTTTCTTCTTTAAGTGTCATTTCCGAGTTGGTTGGTCAGAAATATTTCTGATCCATAAAATAATTTATGAAACATAAAGAAATGAAAAGTATCATCATGATTTTTAAATCGCATGTACGTATGTAACATTATACCTGGAGGACATTCCATGTCCCACAGACCCCCTGGTAGTCCTTCTTCCGTTGCTTTATACTATGATGCAGTAGTAGTACAATATAAGAACATCAACTTACATTATTTAATTGATATAGAGTTAATCGGACATAAAAGAAGCACCAGGGGACTGAAGGACATGCAATGTCCTCCAGGTACTCAATTTTAAATTATATTTTTTATTTAATGCATGTTTTATAACACATAATATGTCAATTTCACAATTATTCTTAATTTTCTGTTTATGCTCTACTAACCTCTATTCTAGATATTATCTTCAATAATTTTTTTTAATAGTGTATTTTCCACTTCTAAACATTTCAATGTTACTGGTGAGTTTTTTTCTACCTCTGGGTTAATTTCATTGTCACATTCTTTCTATATCTTAGACTTACTTGTCTATTTTTATTTGTGTGAACCCTTAGTGTTAATTTGTGGGGTGCACTTCTGTATTAAATATATAAATAACTTAATGATATTAAATGCAGACCTAAGAGACTTCATTGAAACCCATTAAGAACGTAAATATTTTGTAGTTTAATTATTCAGTTCTTAAAAATATATTATGTCTACTACATATATGTGTCGTAAAATTAGTCTATTTGGTCTATCTTAATATGTGTGTGAAGTTTTGTGTTATTTCTTTTTGAAAACTATTTGTCTTAATTTGTGTAATGTCTATTTTATTTTGTGAGGTGCCTTAATATTCTTAATTTATTTCTTATTTATTATCTTATTGGAATGGCTCAACATACTTCTAAATTTCTATTAGAAGAATATTTAACTTAAATTTACCTTTCTTAATTTGGGTCCTTTAAAACAAAAAAGTTAGTTTATTATACTGAAATATCTCACAAATACAAGCAATTATTATTGAAACGTAGATGGAATACCTGAAGGTCATTCCATGTCCGTTAGATTCCTTGGAAGTTCTTTTAAATGTTATTTTAAATTCATTTTTAGATAATTAAATGATAATTTTCGTTGACTCTATGTTAACTCAAAGAAAAGTGCTACATTCTAAAAATATTTTATCTTATACATATCTTTTAAATATCATTTTAAATTCAATGTTAAAATATTATTAAAGAAAATGGTTTGAACCTTATGGAATGTCCTCCAGGTGTTCCATTATCTACTACTTCTTCTTCTTTTTCAAGTGTCATTTCCGAGTTGGTTGGTCAGAAGTACTTCTGAATCACTCTCTGGGGTCTCTTAATCATAAAATGATTCATTAAACATAAAGAAAAGAAAAGTGTTATCAGGATTTTTAAATAAGTTACGAGTACATATATAACATTATACCTGGAGAACATTCCATGTCTCCCAGACCCTCTGATGAATCCTTCTTTTTCTATACTTTTTATTTATGAAAAAAAAAATCAATTTAATTACATATTTACGAACCCTTCTAAACCTAAAAATAGTATAGCATTTTACACTCCATAGAGACAGATGTCTAAGCTTAGAACGTTAAGACACCACATAAAATAATACACTAAATACAAAGAGGTGCAGATGGAGTACCTGGAGGACATTCCATGTTCTGATTGATCAATTTTTGTTTTTTTATACTTATAAATATACAATTCTTTATGTATTTGATAATTTTTAATATACACTGAACATTAAAATAGTATATATAGTGATTTGTGAGGTACTTTATCATATTTATATTACTTATTTATTACCAAATTGTGTGATGTCTTAAAGTATTTAGCTAACTTGTAAGTCGTTATGTGTGAGGTGCCTTAACTTTCCTTTTTTTTAATTTGTGAGATGAGTACTTAACTTATATAAATGCAAATACAATTAACAATTAAAAAACTATCATCTTTCATGAAATTGCTGCCTTCTCTTTAGACTTGCCAATAGCCACTTTTCAAATCTAGAATACTAAAGCATCTAGTCTCAGAAAGAGTACAGTTAGGAATAGGAAAAAAGAGTTCAAGACTTAATTACACACCTAATTACTGATCTTTACTTAGCTCAACAATTTATAATAAATAAAAATTTATTATTTAAATCTTCATTCAAAAAAAGACAAAAGTCAAATAAACTAACTATATAAAAGTATCCAATAAACTTCCACTTTAGAATTAACTCGCTATACGTTCAAATCACGTTATAATAAACCAAATTCCTAAACATAGAACTCGAATTACGATTGAATATTAGTTTGTTTTTATAGAATTCTTCTTATCTACTTTTGAGTTAATTTTTTGATGAATTATTTGGTTTACATTACCGTAATTTTCCTATATGATCAAATCTATGCAATATATCGACATCGTAAAGCTGAATCTACTATACATATGTAATTTATTATTTACAACATGTAAGAAGGGCACCAGGGGATCTGGATTCCCCAGGTATCCTGCTATCAATGTACTTCTACCTACAATTTCTACCTTCTTTCGGTTAAAATTAAACTCAAACAAAAACAAAAGTATTAAAAAGATATTTAAATATCAATCTGGAGTACATTGACAACAGTGCATCTGGAGGACATTCCATGTTCCCCAGGCTACTTGATGGTCCTTCTTCTGTCTTGTTTGAAACACCATGAAGTCTGGAGACATAGAATGTCCCCCAGGTACTCCTCTATCTATGTTTAATTAGTCGTTTGCAAGTTTTTAATCACTAATTACTTACAAGTAGATTTTTTTAATGTCAATTAGAAATAAGTAGATTACAGTGTACCTGAAGGACATTCCATGTCTCCCAGACCTCCTGGTGATCCTTCTTTTATTTGAAAACATCAGTAGACATCCCTTTGTTGAAATAGATTATAAACATAAAAGAAGGTCACCAGGAGGTCTGGAGGACATGGAATTTTAAAATCTTTAATACTTTTCAAGAAACTTTGAATTTTTTTAAATTTAACTCGCCGTAAAACAACGTAAGTAACCGAGTACCTGGAGGACATTCCATATCTCCCAGATCCTCTAGTGATTCTTTTTTTTCTATTTTCTCTACTATTCTAACATAGGGATGTTTACTGATTTTTACAATAAAAGAAGAGACACCAGGAAGTCTGGGGGACATGGATTGTCCTCCAGATGCTCGACAAACTATGTTTTTAATATTCGTCGATTTAACTTAAATAAATTAAGAATACCATCAAGATTTTTAGGTAAATTAGAAATAAATAGTAGACAGTGTACCTGGAGGGCATTCCATGTTCCCCAGACCCCCTGGTCGTCCTTTTTTATTTGTTTTTTATTCTTTCTGAATACAGGTTTGTTTATCAATCCTTAATTATAAAAAGAAAAATACCAGGGAGTCTGGGGCACATGTAATGTGTAAATAAGATATACATGAAAGACAGTGTACCTGGAGAATATTCCATGTCCTCCAGACCTTCTGGTGTTCATCTATTTGTTGAAGTTAAAAATTAATAAACATCCTTATAGTTAAAGAGAGCATAAAACAACATAAAAAATAACCACCAGGGGGTCTGGAGGGTATGGAATTTAGATTAATTAAGAGTACCATCAAGAATTTTAAGTAAATTAGAAATACGTAGAAGACAATGTACCTGGAAGACATTCCATGTCCCCCAAGGGGTCTGGGATGGTTCTTCTTCTGTTGTTTTAAACTTTAATGAAGTAGTATATCAATATAAGAACATCATCTTTCATTCTAACCTAAAAAGATTAGACAAATTAAATAAAATTTCTATACTTTTTATTTATGAAAAGAAAATCAATCTAATTACATACTTGTAATAAACTTGTAACTTAAATGTATCACAGAAATTAAGACTCATTTTATTTCAACTTCAGTACAGAATTTATTAGAAATGACAATATTGTTTATACTTTTAAGTTTTCTAGAAACTTCTTATGTTATTCAAGAAACTAATTTAGATGATTAAAAAAAAATCT
The DNA here is from genome assembly GCA_033557785.1 of Enochrus cinctus. Lineage (NCBI taxonomy): Eukaryota > Metazoa > Arthropoda > Insecta > Coleoptera > Hydrophilidae > Enochrus > Enochrus cinctus. The sequence continues at coordinate 4,328 of JAUIMW010001840.1, forward strand.
GTAAACTATATATTTAACAAGCAAAAAAAAAGTTAATTTTGCTGAGGTACTACTATGCTAAGAAAGTTAAGACACCACAAAAAATGAGACACTAAATACAAAAAAGTGAAGATGGAGTACCTGGAGGACATTCCATATCCTGATTGAACAAATTTTGTTTTATTGTATTTACAAATAAATAATTCTATGTTTAGTTGATTATTGTTAATATACACCCAACATTAGAGTAATATAGTAGTAGTAATAAAGTGTCCTTCAAGTACTTCATTACCTACTTCTTCTTCTTCTATTACTACTACTTCTTCTTCTTCGTCTTAAGTTATTTTTACTTTGGAAGCAGTTGGTTTAAAAAGTTGGTCAGAAGTACTTCAGTACCACTCTCTGAGGTTTCTTAATTATACAATTTTTCTTCTTCCTATACTTCGTTTTCCCTGACTTCATGTGATTCAATTCACATATCTTGAATGTATTAACAACTTCTTCTTTTCCAAACATTTTTATATTGCAATAAATTTACATAATAAGTATTTTTATTAATAACAGATTGGCTGCCTTAACGTTTATATCTTAATTATCTGTCTTAATTTGTGTCTTGTCTATTTATTCTTAACTTTTTATCTAGTGTCATATTCATGAGTGGTACTTCTTAGTACTTGTGGGTTATTCTTTAAATACAGGGTGGATTCATATATAAATTGATAAGGTTCTATGAGAATCTCAAGGGTCTGAAAAAGTGGTTTTGCATTGTATGTGAGTATGCAAAGTTTTCGCAATGGTCGATAATCCAGGTACAAATCTTCGGTAATAGGTACACAATTCAAAAAAGTTTCTTATTTCGTATTTTTTCTGGATCTCTAAATCTCTCGAAGATCTCCCTCAGGTTTCCAAGGTGATGACGTCGTCAAGGTAATCAAAATCGTGCTGCTTTCTCTATAGAATTGCCAATAGTCACTTTTCATATCTAAAGTACTAAACCATCTAGTCTCAAAAAAAATATCCAGGGTATCGTCTAATTTTGGTGGTGGAGTGCATCTTGCAATAGGTTAAGAATAGGAAAAAGAAGTTCAAGACTCATTTACACACCTAATTACTGATCTTTGCTTAGCTCAACAATTTAGAATAAATAAAAATTTATTATTTAAATCTACATTCAAAGAAAGATAAAAGTCAAATAAGTTAACTATATGAAAGTGTTCAATACACTTCCACTTTAGAATTGGCTGGGGATCTGGATTCTCCAGGTATCCTAGTATCTACAATTCCTACCTTCTTTTAATTAAATTTAAAATTCAAATAAAAACAAAAGTATTAAAGAGATATTTAAATATCATTCATTAATACATTAGTGGCAGTGCACTTGGAGGACATTCCATGCCCCCAGACCCCCTGGTGTTCTTCTTTTATTTTGTCTCTTTTCTACTTCAACAAAGGGATGTTTACTGATTTTTTCAAATAAAAGAAAGATTATCAGGGGGTCTGGGGGACATGGAATGTGTTCCAGGTGCACTGCCATCTACGTACTCCTCATTGATATTTAAAAACCTTAATAACACTTTCAAATTATCTAAATTTAACAACAATTAACATTGAAGAAGAATTAATAAATAAACCTTATTAATTACAAAGAATACACGTATATTGAAGTACCTGGAGGACATTCCGTGTTCCACAGACTCCCTGGTGGTTCTCTTTTGGTTATAGAAACTCAGTTAACATTCTGGAATGTCCTCCAGATACTCCAGTATATGTGTATTTTTTGTAATTAATAAAGTTTCTTTATTAATTCTTTTTTAATGTTAATTGTTGTTAAATTTAGATAACTGAAGAGTTTCATCAAGATTTTTAAATATCAATAATCAATAAAGTACATGGAATGTCCTCCTGGTAGTCGGCTTCTACAGTATTTTTGTTTATTTTCAAATATCAGTTAAGTAACACGTAGATAACAATACACTTAGGGAACATTCTATATTTCTAGACTCTTCTTCAATTTATTAATTTTTTTCTACCAATAAAAAGAGTGAAGGAAAATGAGTGCCCGAAGGTCATTTTCCAGACGCTTATTATCTATTACCAGGCCACATAACGAAAAGAAACCGAAGCATTTCTAAAGAAGATGCACGAAGAAGGAATGTTGGTTCGAAAGGTTTAAAAGAAGAAAACTGAACTGAAACTAAGCCCAAAGAAATATTACATCTTTAAAATGGAATTGAATTATTTAGGACATGTGGTTTCCTATCTCTACAAATTAAGAAAAAATAAAAGCAGTTGAAGAGTGGTCAGTATCTAAAGACAAACACAAAATAAGAAGCACAGACTGACTAAAGCTGATGTGAAATACGAATAGACAGAAGATTGTCAGGAAGGATGAATAGGTTATATATATACAGACTTTGCAAAAAGATGGCGTCCTTTTTATTTCTTCTGTGAAAAATGAAACCAATCTGCAATGGCTTTACTCTCTGAATTAAATTATAATAGATAGTTAAGGTAGGAACGTTAAGACACCACACGTATTAAGACAGCCAATCAAGCTAAGTACACCACAGGTAGATATAGTATGTAAGTAGGTAATGAAGTACTTGAAGGACATTAATAAGAAATATACAAATGTTGAAGTATATAAAGGATACTTTTTGTCCCAAAGTATGCTAGGTGTATATTAAAAATAATCAAATAAACATAGAATTATATATTTATAAGTATAAAAAAAACAGAATTTGATCAATCAGGATATGGAATGTTCTCCAGGTACTTATTTTTTGTGGTGTCTTAACTTTCTTAACTTAGTAGTACCTCAGTAAAATTAACTTACTTTTCTGCTTATTAAATATATAGTTAACAGAATTTTTTTAATAACTGAACATCTAAATTAGTTTCTTCAATAACATGAGAAGTTTCCAGAAACTTAAAAGTATAAAAAATGTCATTTCTAATAAATTCTGTATTGAAGTAGAAATAAAGTGAGTCTTAATTTCTGTGATACATTTATGTTAGAAGTTTATTACAAATATGTAATAAAATTGATTTTCTTTTCATAAATAAAAAATATAGAAATTTTGTTCAATTTGTTTAACCTTTTTATATTTGTATAACTCTAGACCAAGTAAATAATGAAAGTTGATGTTCTTAAATCCATATACTACTTCATTAAAGTTAAAAACAATCATCGTGTAGGTTGTACCACACGCACGTTAAAAAACACTGTGACCCTCGGGTGCAGTCCCGGCACAATTAAAATTTCTAGGATTCGTGGTTTCAATCGCTGGCGTCGGTAATTGGTCTCGCTACGGAAATAGGCCGACGTTAAATAAACAAATTAAGTTTAAAACAACAAAGGAAGGATCATCAAGGGGTCTGGGGAACATAGAATGTCCTCCGGGCACTCCACTATCTATGTTTTACTACTCATAATTAGATTATTAAATGTTAATTAGGAATATGTAGATTGCAGATGTCCCCCAGACCCCCTAGTGGTCCTCTTTTGATTGTTAAAATTCAATTAATATCCTTTTATTAAAATTGATTAAAAACAAGGCAGAAGAAAGACCACCAGGAGGTCTGGGGTATAGTACCTGGAGGATATTCCATGTCACCCAGACCTCTGGTGGTCCTCCATTTATTGTTATTATTTATCTGTAATTACAGAGATATTTAAATATCAATCTGGAGTACGTTGATAGCAAAGCACCTGGAAGACATTCCATGTCCCCCAAACCCCCTGGTGGTCCTTCTTTTATGTTGTTTTTAATCTACTTCAATGAAGGGATGTTTATTGATTAAGGATCACCAAAGGATCTGGAGGACATGAAATGTACTCCAAGTGTACTATCATCAATATACTCCTACTTATCGAATAATTGAAATTAAACAAATCCATACAAATAAAAGTATAAAAGAGATCTTTAAATATCAACCAGAAGCACTGTTATCAATGTACTCCTACTTAAACTTCCTTACTTCCCTTGGTTACTAATAAGAGTATATTGATGGTAGTGCACCTAGAGGACATTCCATATTTCCCATATCCCTTTGTTGAAACAGGTTGTAAACAACATAAAAGAAGGACACCAGGGAGTCTGGAAGACATGGAATATCCTCCAGGTACATTGCCTCCTACGTAAATCTAATTTATCTAAAATTGTTGATAGTTCACTTAATTTATCTATGTTAAGCCAACGAATATTAAAATCATAGTTTGCCGAGTACCTGGAGGACATTCCATGTCCCCCAGACCCACTGGTGGTTCTTTTTTATGTTATTTTATGCTCTCTTTGACTATGGGGATGTTTATTGATTTTTAACTTCAATAAAAAAAAGATCAGGTGATCTGCAGGACATGGAATATCCTCCAGGTGCTCGGCAAACTACGTTTTTAATATTCGTTGGTTTAACCTATATAAATTAAGTGTACTATCAACAATTTTAGGTAAATTATATACGTAGAAAACAGTGTACCTGGAGGACATTCCATGTCCAGGTGGTCTTTCTTTTATTATTGAAAATCAGTTAACATCCCTTTATTGCAACAAAGTCTGGGGGACATGGAATGTTCTCCAGGTACACTGCACTCTACGTATTATGTCATCCAGACTTCCTGGTACTTTTCTTTTTATAATTAAAAATCGATAAACATCCCTGTATTCAAAAAGAGGACCACCAGGGGGTCTGGGAGATATGTAATGTCCTCCAGGTACACTATCGTTTATTTATTTCTAATTTACCTAAAAATTTACCTCCAGGTATTCGGCAAACTACATTTTTCGTATTCATTGGTTTAACTTAGATAAATGAAGAGTACTATCAAGAGTTTTAGATAAATCAGAAATACGTAGAAGACAGTACACCTGGAGGACATTCCATGTCCCCCAGACCCCCTGGTGTCTTTCCTTTTATTGTAAAAAAGGTACTCGGTTACATACGTTCTTCTTATTGGTAAGTTAGACTCCGGCAAACTACGTTTTTCGTATTTGTTGATTTAACTTAGTTTAAATAACAATACTACTTTTTGAATACAAGGATGTTTATCGATTCTTAACTATAAAAAGAAAAATACCAGGGAGTCTGGAGGACATGTGTAAATTAGATATACGCAAAAGACAGTGTACTTGGAGAACATTCCATGTCTTCCAGACTACTTGGTGGTCTTTCTTTTACGTTGTTCTTTACTCTGTTGTAATAAAAAAATGTTTACTAATTTTCAACGTTAAAAAAGGACCACGAAGGGGACTGGGGGATATGGAATGTCCCTCAGGTTGTCGGCAAACTACGGTTTTAATATTCGTTGGTTTAACTTTACATTTAGAGTTTTTTTTTATTGAAGTTAAAAAACAATTAACATCCTTATAATCAAAGAGAGTATAAATAACATAAAAAAGAACCACCAGAAGATCTGGGGGACATGGAATTGTCCTCCAGGTATTACTGTCATCAATATACTTATATCTATTGAGTGATTAATGTTAAACAAACTCAACCAAATAAAAATATTAAAAAGATCTTTAAATATTAACCAGAAGTACTGCTATTAATGTACTTCTACTCATGCTTCCTTATTTCCTTTGGTTACTAATTATCTTTTTAAATATCAATCAGAAGTACGTAGATATCAGTGCATCTGGAGGACAAGAATGTCCTCCAGATCTCCTGGTGCCTTTCTTTTACATTATTTTTTATTCAAATTGTAGCAAAGGAATGTTTACTGCGTTTCAACAACCAAAAGAGGACCTCGAGGGGGTCTGAAGAACATGGAATGTCCTCCAGGTACTCAGATATGTGTTTCTCTTTAATTAATAAAGTTTTTTTATTAATTATCCTTCAATGTTAATTATTGTTAAATTTAGACAACTGAAGAGTGTCATCAAGATTTTTAAATATCAATTAGGACATGGGATGTCCTCCAGGTACCAGGCTATCTATAATTATCTTTTTGATTCGTGGTGGTATATTGTAATTTATATTCTATTTACTTATATTGAGGTATCTCACAAAGACACAATTACTATCGAAACAAATATGGAATACCTGAAGGTCATTTCATGTTCGTTAGATTCTTTGGTGGTTCTTTTAAATATTATTTTAAATTTAGCATTAATTGAGCAATATGGAATGCCCTCCAGATGGATTTTAATTTTTAATTTGGCTTTTGGACCAATAACATAAATATATCACAGAAATTAAGACTTTTTAATATTAGTCCTTTTCCACGGATGTTAGTATTGTATACATCTGTACTATATTTTATTTTATGATGTGTAATGATTTCAAAAATTTTGATATGATTGATAATATCGAAATAGGTGTATAGTTATTACTAGTGTTACCTTCACCTTTTTTAAAAGTTTTGAATGGTTCTGAGGCCTGGAATCTGCTGCATCTATAGATCTAGGTTTTAGTTGTTCTATTGGGTTTGTCTCAGGTATACTTAGAGGGCATTCCATGTTAATGTCAAAATGTTATTAAATAAACATTCTTACGAATAAAGTTGATAACACGTAAAAAAGGGAGTACCTTGTAGTTTGAGTGATATGGAATGTCCTCCAGGTACTCCGTTACCTACTGATTAAACTTAGATTTACGAATCCTTTTAAATCTTCTTCTATAATACCATAAATAATTTTAGAAAAGTGTAGATGGTAGATTAATTAATCCTTTTTTTTGTTCACGATACTAAGAAGCACTTAAAAGCAATATAGAAATTGAGACTTATCTTGTATTTCGGGGGAATCACCTCTTGTGGTATAACTGATGTAAAAAAATTATAAGTTTTTTGCTTCTTTTGAGATACATCTTCTTTATTTGTATAATTGGTCTTCTAGTATAATATATATTAATAATTTTTTTTCTCTTCTTAGTTTGGATTTTTTGACAAGTTTTTATTGTTTTTAATTGTCGTTCCCTTTTCACTGTAAAGTTATTTAATTTAAATTTAATCTTAAAATGATATTGTAAAGTTTTTCTATCAAATTGCCATTTTATGACAATTTTGCTACTGGTCAAAACCCTATGTGTTCCTTTTAACTGTCTATCTTAATTTGTATAGTGTCTTACAGTTGTGTGGTGCCTTAATAAACTTCTTAATTTGTGGGGTGTCTTAACTTTTATTTGTTATTATTAAGTCTTTTTTCATCAACTTTCTATTTTAATTTATGTGAAACTAATGTTTATAAAGAACTTGCATTCAACATCAAACTGTTATTAAATATAGCTTACTCGACTGTCTTTTGATGTGAGGTGCCTTAACGTACATAGCTTACTTGACTGTCTTTTGGTGTGTGAGGTGTCTTAACGTACATAGCTTACTTAACTGTCTTTTGGTTTAAGGTGCCTTA
>JAUIMW010001841.1:0-11656 GCA_033557785.1 Enochrus cinctus
TATATATATATATAAATATATATATATATATATATATAAATTATATATATATATATATATATATATATATATATATATATATATATATAGATTGTTCTAGAAATCAAAAGTCAATCCAATAGAGCATAAAGTAAATAGGTAATAGGAAGGAAGTGAGAGGACATAAGCGAGCTCGTGCTCATTGTAACCATATAACGAGGGACTTCCATTGAATACCAGCCTTTTGTTTCTACCTTTTGTAGATGTAAATGCCAACGTTTTGTCCATTCTTTCAAAGACAATCACGTTAACGAATACATTTGCCTTTTGTACGTCCGTCCTTTTTACCATTTGCTGCTCACACAACCCCATCCTGGCTAGATAACCGGTTGTTACTCCACGTGTCCATAAGGACAAATTGGCATAATAAGTGCCAGAATAAAGTCGAAGAAATGTTAATTTGCATGTGCCAAAATTGAACCGAACAGATTCTAAAATAATCGTCAAGGTTCCCTTCTACGTTTTCGAAGGTAGATAATTAGAATAACGGACGTCGGCACCGACGTACGCACGAGGTGTGTCCTGCTGATGTTTATAAATATTTTCTAAACTGAGACGTGTAGGTCAAGTTTGTGCCTAGAAAAGACGTCGCAAGCAGTGGAATTTTCCATCGGACTTCCTAAAAGAAGGGTTGTGTGGCCTACTACCGGAACACACACATAGAATAGAGAGTTTCTGGGGGTGAACGCAAGCGCCGAAGGGATGTCTGGGTCCGGGTATGGGCCTCCACGAATTCGTCCGGATTAAGGCGGGAACCTACGATGACCTCTTTCGCGATCGATAATGTGCACTTTACACGACGCTCCCAACGATTTCCCGACCGACCATAATGGAAATTAGTTTTGATTCTCCTCCATTTTTTTGAAAGAAGAGCTGAAGGACCTTCCCCAACGCTCACTGGTTGAAGAGCAGAGTAGAGTGTAGTTATATCAAAACTAGTTGCTGTTGTATTCGTTGTACGTGGACGTCCACCTTAGAAAAGCTCGATCGTTCGCAGCATGTGCAAACGCACCAAATCGGTAACCCTCTGGTCTCTACTCGACTCAACCGACAGTCTAAAAACGTGCGCGCATTAGTATACACACCCGATTCACCACGACGGACCTAAAACTCCATTCTAACGATACTCAACCTCCTGAAAATGGGGTAAAAACCTTCTACTAACAGTTCAAAAATACATATATATAAAGGTCTGTTTAAGTTAGTTAGTTGAAAAAAAAGGACGACTAATCCTTGTTGTGTTGAGTGTATTGTAAAATGGCAAGTAAACAGGGTGAGATAACACGTAACGGGCACGAATTAGCGCCTTTGAAGTCGCGGCAAGGTGGTGAGGGTGGCAAACCAGGTGTAACGATAGTCCTTCAAGGACCCAGAGGATCAATTGTATCTCGAGGAAGTGCTAATGTTGATGGTGAACCGGACAGAGCAGCATGGTCTGGAAAAATGCAATTTTTCCTTTCAATTATCGGATATTCTGTCGGACTCGGAAATATCTGGAGGTTTCCCTATCTGTGTCAGCAGAATGGTGGGGGTAAGTAAAAGTTAATCATCATTAAATTTCCTTTTAACTCTCAACATTACATACCTTTTGCCCTGACGTAATCTGTTTGTTATTAAACGAAACCTACGGTTTCGAACGGTTTTAGATGTATTTTTGGAATCGAACACGTACGATTCGCTAAAAATATTCTCTATTCGAAACGAAACTAAGAAAAAAACTCTTGCCAATTGCCAATGAATGCTTTTTTTTACACTCGAACCATATGATATTATTATTATTTAGATGAGATGGATAGCTTCCTGCGTTCTATACGCGTTACGTAACCTAAGAATAGAATGCAAAAAATCAGCGTAAATCACAATAAATAAAGTAATTTTCGTGAATTATTATGAGTGTATTATAAATAGTTGTAGTCGTGATTGCTGTGTTAGATTTAGAATAAACATACGTGTATCGTATCGATTGTTGAGTGATATTTGTTTCGTTATCACTCGGTTCGCTAATTATGATATTATGTTCAATATTTATATTGGCAAATCACTTTTTTGGTATCACTTAACACCTTTACTTTTATTTGCTTTTAATTATTAACATTCGTTTTCTTTTCGTTTGCGTTACGTATGCGTCATCCCTGAGGACTCCTCCACCAATTGTGTAGGTGTTGCTGTTTCTGTGCAATTTTGACACTTTCTAACACACATTTTTTGTCTCACCTTCCTCTTTCCATTCTGTTTGACCATCATCTTTCTTTCTCTTTCTACCTTTACCCTCAGCATATAGTAATCGCTGTATATCTCTGCGTTTCTCGCTACTTTAACATTTTAATGTCTCTTCTGTTGTCTGTGTTTATAATTATGTAATCAATTATTGATTTCTCTTGGCAACTGATCATTTCTCTTGTATATTTTTGTGAGTCCTTATGTCCTAGTTAGCCTCTTTGTCTGATACTTTTTCATCTTCACTAGGTCTGTACACTATAATAAATGTTATTTTTTCATAAAGAAAAATTTAAACAATTAAAAGAGGAGCACCAGAGAGCCTTAGATATATGGAATGTCCTTCAAGTACTCCGTAAACTACGTTTTTCGTTCTATTTTGTTGAACTTAAAACAGATTTTTCTTAGGATTTTTAAATAACATTATACCAAAGAATATGGGGAACATGTAATTTCCTCTAGGTACTCTACAATCTGCCCTTCTCTTAAATCCCTTGATAATGTTTTTGATATAGAATTATTTCCATATACTCAACTTTTTATACATTCAAGTTTTGGAAATAACACTTATAGAATCATGATTTATAATATCAATAACAATATATTCTAAAAACAAACTACTTGCTATAGTCGTTAAAAATTAAAATTACTTCCATTTTATATCTAAGTTTTTGAAGGTAACATAGTTAGAGTATTATAATTTCAAGAAAAACGAAGACAACTGAGTACCTGGAGGACATTCCATGTTCTACAAACCCTCTGGTGCTCTTTTTTTCACGCAGTTTTAAACTATAATTCAACATAAATACGAACAAAATTTAAAACATTTTATAATAATGAAAATAGTATTCAACTTTATAAAAAAAGAATTCCAGGGAGTCCGAGGGACATGGAATGTCTTCCAGGTACTCTACAAACTAACCTTTTCTTTATATTTGTACTTTAGTGGTTTTCTTCCAAAGGATCTAGAAGAACATGGGAAAATATCTTTCATATATTCTTTTTTATGTACTTTTTTAATTATAAATTTCAATATGATTTTAAAAATCAACATAGAGACACTCTATTGTGTAATAATTTTGTTTAGATTACAATTATTATATTAATTACATAAAACTTGATGTAACTTAAAAAAAATAATGATTATCATTGAGATTTGTATGCACAATTGGTAGACAATATTGCATCTAGAAGACTTTCCATATTTCCCAGACCCCTTAGTATTCTCTGTTTAACAGTTAAAAATCAATAAACATTTCTTTGTTAAAACAGAGTGAAAAACAAGGTGGAAGAAGGAGCACCAGGTAGTCTGGGAAATATGGAATGTTTCCCAAATACTCTGCAAACTACATTCTATTTATTAATTATTCAACCTTGAAAAAATTAATAGTGTCATCGTTATAGTTGAATACAATTAGAAGAACATAAATAACAGTATACCTGAAGAACGTTCCTTGTGTCCCAAACCCTCTAGTGTTCCTTCTTTCATTTTGTTTTTCACTCTGTTTCAATAAAGAAGTGTTAACTGATTTTTAACTGTTAAACAAGAAACACTAGAGAGTCTGGAGAAATGAAATGTCCTCCAGGTATTCCATAAACTATACTCTATCAATTAGTTGCTTAAACTTGATAAAAAATGTTGCCTATGAACTTCTAATAACGTCTGTATCTATATTTATTCAAGTGTAATCAAATAAAAAGAAAAACGTAGTTTGTAGAATGTAGCTCGAAGACATTCCATGTATATAAGTAAATAAAATAAATAAGTAAAAATCCCTACTCTAAAATTAAATAAAAAACGACATAAAAGGAGAGTCACCAATTGTGTTTATAAATTTTTATAATAATTTTTATTTTTTCAATTTTAGAATAGCGATGTTAATTTTTATTAATTAGCTAAATTAAAAAAATCGAAAGTTATTACGATTTTAAACATAATTGGAAGTAACTTCTTACTCATAAAATAACACTAAATTATTTTAATATTATATATTTCAACATATAGTTGTAAATTAATTTTAAACAATAAAAAAAAACATTAAAAAATCTAGGAGAGATGGAATGTCCTCCAGGTATACTGTTATATACATATTTCTAATTGTGTTTAACTATCACGATGATACTTTTTTTTCAAGTTTAAGCAATTAATTAATTGAGTGTAGTTTGTAAAATACCGGAAGACTCCTTAGCGTTCCTTGTTTAATAGTTAAAAATTTTTAAACATTCCTTTGTTGAAACAGAGTAAAAAGCAAGATGAAAGAAAAAGGTTTGGTCAACATGGAATGTCCTCCAGGTAACTAAAAAAAAAAATTATTTAATCCCATTTTATACAATCTATATAGAACAAGTCATTATTATAATTATTTTAAATTCTAAATATAAACCATTTTAACGAATTAAACTAAAATTATTTGTTAATAGAAAATATTTGACCTTTTGCTTTAACTGTTTTGCACTTTCCACTTTCTTCATTTTGTTAGGCAGCACATTGAAAAGTTTAATACCCTCTAAAAAAGAACCTTTTTTTAATACTTGATCTGACACATTTCCTTTAAATATACGGATTTCACAGCAAGCACTATTTAAATTAGAGACATGTGCAGTTCTTCTTCCAGCTAAGTACATCGTCCGTCAATCGTAAGGCCTAAGAATTTGCTGCAGTTTACTCTGCCTAATAAAGTATTGTTAATATTGAGATTCATATCTAAATTACTTTTGTTTTGGATAGTGTGGAAAGCGCTATAGTAAGTTTTTTGATGGTCTTTCTTTTATTGTTTAAAAATAATTAAACATCTTTATTCTAAAATTTAATAAAAAATAACATAAAAGAAGAGCCATCAGAGTGTCTGAGGGACATAGAATGTCCTCCAGGTACTCCACAAGCTACTTTTTTCTTTCTATTTAATTAAACTTAAAGAAATATAGATTATTATAAAAATTTTAAGACGTAATTGATAGAACATAGGTAACATTGTACCTGGAGGATATTCCATGTCTCCCAGATGTCCTTTAGGTATACTGTTATCTACTTACTTCTAATTGTGTTCAACTATCATGATGATATTATTAATTTTTTCAAGTTTAAGCAACTAATAAGTAGAATGTAGTTTGCAAAATACCTGAAAGACATGTAATGTCCTCCAGACCTTCTAGTGTTTCTTGTTTATCAGTAAAAAAATCAATAAACATCCCTTTGTTGAAATACAATAAAAAAACAAAGTGAAAAAAGCAGCATCAGAGATTTAATTTTATTGATAATTATTATTTATCTAATAAATTAATAAGAAGAATATAGTTTATGATGTACATAAAGGTACTGAGCAAGAAACAAGGTGAAAGAAGGAGTACCAGGGAGTTTGAGGGTCTCTAAAATCCTCTCATGTTCTTTCATGTATCTTGTTTTTTACTCTATTTCAACAAAGGGATATTTATTAATTTTTATTAGTTAAGCAGGGGACACCAGAAGATCTGAGAGGCATGAAATGTTCTCCAGGTGTACTATTATCTACATACTTCTAATTGTGTTGAAGTAGAGTGTAGTTTATAGAGTACCCGAAGGACATTCCATGTCCCCTAGACCTCCTGATATTCTCTGTTTAACAACATCCCTTCATTTAAACAGAGTAAAAAAGATGAAGCTACTATGAAAACTATACACTACTTATTAGCTGCTTAAACTTGGAAACATTAATAGTGTCATCGTGATGGCTCAAGACAATTAAAAGTACGTAAGTAACAGTATACTTGGAGGACATTCCATGTTCCAAACCTCCTGATGTTCTTCTTTTTATTAAAATTAAAAATCAATAAACATCCTTTTAGTCAGAGTATAAAACAACATAAAAAAGAACCACCAGAAGGTCTGGGGGACATGGAATATCCTCCAGGTATACTATTGTCTACGTTTTTCGTATTCAATGATTTAACATGGATAAACTAAGAATACTATCAAGAATTTTAGGTAAAATAGAAATATGTAGAAAACCTCCTAGTGTTCCCTGTTTAACAGTTCAAATCAATAAATATTCATTTATTGAAACAGAGTGAAAGACAAGATAAAAAAGGGAGCACTAAAGGGTCTGAGAGATATGGAATATCCTCCAGGTAATACTGTTATCTACATACTTTTATATTGTCTTTAACCATTACCATGACACTGTTCATTTTTTCAAGTTTAAGTAGTTAATAAGTAGAGTGTACTTTGAAGAGACCCCCTGGTAGTCCTTCTTTTATTGTTAAAAAAAAGGAAATATCCTTTTTCTAAAATTGAATAAAAAAATAACAAAAAAGAAGAACCACCCGGAGGTCTGGGGGACATGGAATGTCCTCCAGGTATAATCTTGTCTACGTACTTTCAATTGTGTTTAAAAATCTTTAAATTTTTTTTTAAATTTAATCAAATAAAAAGAAAAGTATGGTTTGTGGAGTACCTGGAGGATATTTCATGTCCCCCAGACCTCCAGGTGATCCTCCTTTTATTGTTTGAAAATCAGTTAACATCTCTATTCTAAAATTGAATAAAAAACGACATAAAAAGAGAGCCATCAAGAGATCTGGTAGACATGGAATATTATTTAACGTTGTAAACATAATGTTGTTATTTTATTATTTATTAACAATTTAAAATAAAATTTGAGATTATTTTCGTTATATTGATATAATATATAATTAATTACTTAACTTTGAAATTTTTTAATATTATTTTTTCAATTGTCAATAAAAAGTACACATTTTCGAATAGTTTTGAATTCCACAATTACATAAAAACGTAAGTAGAATTTCTAATAACAATCTTGTGTTAAAGTAGTTTTAAATGCTATTTTCAATAAGAAATACATATTTTTTATTATTTACTATTTAACTTTATTTTTTTAGGTGTTCAAAAAAAAAAATATTCTAAATTAAAAATATCTTGGAAAAAAAAACAGAAAATATTTATAGGGGGGGGGGGACATGGAATGTCCTCCAGGTATTCCGAAAACTACATTTTAATTATTAATTATTTAAAATTGAAAAAATTAATAATATCTTGATGGTTGAACATAATTACAAGTACGAAGACAACGGTATACCTGGAGGATATTCCTTGTCCCCCAGACCCCCTGGTGCTCCTTCTTTTGTCTTGTTTTTTACTTTGTTTCAACGAAGGGATGTTTATTGATTTTTAACTGTTAAACAGGGGAACACCAGGGGGTCTGGGGGACATGGAATGTCCTCTAGGTATACTGTTGTCTATGTATTTGTAATTGTGTTCAACCATCAAGATAACGCTATTAATTTTTTCAATTTTAAACAACTAATAACTAAAACGTAACTTTCGGAGTACCTGTTAGATCTGGAGAACATCACACGTCCTGTGGTTAAATTACGTTCTATTTATTAAATTTAAAGAATTTTAGTTTATTGTGTTAAGAATGTTATTAGGGATATTTGAATACAATAAAAAATATTTAGATAATATATACTTGAAAAAATTTGTATGTCCTCTAGACCTTTTAATGTTCTCTATTTAATAGTTAAAAAAGTGAAAGAAAACCATTATGAAGTCTGAGAAACATAGAATATTATCCTCAATTGAAAAATTACCAAAATATTTGCATACTATTGGAAGTACATAGATTAGAATATACCTGGAGCACATCCATGTCTTCCAGGTGGATTGTTATATTATTTCTTCAAATTTAACAAACTAATAACCTTGTTTTAACTCTATTTCAATAAAAGAATGTTTAATGATTTTTATTAATAATAAAAATGACCACCAAGGGTCTGTGGAACATGGAATGTTCACTAGGTACTTTACCATCTATAAACTAATAATTGATATTAAAAAATTATGATATGAAAATTACATATTATGATTTTTTATTATTAAAATAAATATATAGATGATAATGTATTTCGAAGAATTTCTATATTCCTGATATTTTGTTTTACACAGATAAAATAGTTTTAAAGGTATATAAAAAAAGACAACAGAAGATATAAAGTATTCTCTTTATACTCTACAAATTACACTTTATTTCATAATTAAGAGTATTACTAGGATATCTGAATACAATAGAAAGTTTGTTAAAGAAAGTATATTAGTAATAGAGTAAAAAAACAACGCAAAATAGTAAGAGGTTTGAAGGTTCATAGAACAGGTATACTGTTATCTACATATTAGTTATTAACAATAAAAAAATCATTATATTTCTAAGAATACATAGCACATTATGCTATTCTTATTCATTTTAGTTCATTAAAAAAAATTTGTTGTTTCTTACTCTTACTTATATACAATACAATAAAAGAAGAATCACCAAGGAATTTGAGAGATATGTTATGTTTTTCTTTCTTTGTGTACTTGGATGACATTTCATGATCATAAGTCATTTTTATTATGACTTCTTTATATATTATAATATAGAGTTGTTAATTGATTCAATAAAGGAAGGTTTTTACTGTCAAACAAGGTTTGAGGGACATGGAATATCCTCCAGGTACTCAAGAAACTATGATTTTCTTTCTCTTTGATTGAAATTAAAGAATTACAGGTTAGTATTAAAATTACGTTTATAAATTTGTTAATATTATCAATTTTTTTAAAATAAAAAATTAAATAAAGGAAGACATACTAGAGCATTCAGAAATTATGGAATGTTTTAAGCTTTTTATAAATTGAATTTTTGGAAACAATATTCTTATAGAATCATGTTTTTTTTTACATTAATAACAATAACATAAACAGTAAAATACCTGAAGGACATTCTATGTCTTTCACTCTAGTTTTTAAGTTGTTTTAATAGTTATTAAGATATTAATTATATTGTTGTGAGTATTAAATAATAAGAAGCACATACAAAATGAAATACCTAGAGAACTTTTTAAAAAAAGAAAAAGTGATATAAAAACTACAACATGTAATTAAAAAATGTATACCACGTTTCCTAGACCTTCTGGTAATCTGGGGACTCGTAATGACCCTTCAAATATACTGTTTTCTATATATTTCTATTTGAATATTATGTTTTAACAATACTTCTTTATTCTTAATTAATACTCTCTTGAAATGAAGGTTTGAAGGACGTGGAATGTCCTCCAGGTACTCAACAAACTATCTTTTTTTTTCAATTTGATTAAACTTGAAAAAAAAACAGATTATTATAAGGATTTTTAAACATAATTAGAAGTACCTAAACAACATTGCATCTGGAGGATATTTCATGTCCCCCATGTCCCCCCCTGGTGACTTTCCTTTTATGTCTTTTTTATTCAATTTTAGAATAAAGATGTTAACTGATTTTTAAACAATAAAAGAAGGATCACTAAGGAGTCTGAGGTACATAGAATGTCCTCCTGGTATTCCACAAACTACGTTTTCCTTTCTTTTTGATTAAACTTGTGAAAATCAAGATTATTATAAGAATTTTCAAACATAATTAGAAATACTGGTGTGCCTTTTTAACTTGTTTTTTACTCTGTTTCAACAAGATAATGTTTATTGATTTTTAACTGTTAAACAGGAGAACACCAGGGGGTCTGGGGGACATGGAATGTCCTCCAGGTACTCTGCAAACTACACTCTACTTATTAGCTGTTTAAACTTGAAAAAATAAATAGTTTTATCGTGATAGTTGAATACAATTAAAAGTACGTAGAAAACAGTACACCTGGAGAACATTCCATGTTTCCCAGACCCCTTGGTGCTCTTTCTTTTGCTTCGTTTTTTACTCTCTTTCAACAAAAGGATGTTTATTGATTTTTAATTGTTAAATAAAGGACACTAGGGGGTCTAGGGGACATGGAACGTCATCCAGGTGTACTGTTATATCTACGTACTTCTAATTGTGTTCAACATCATGATATGATAACACTATTAATTTTTCAATTTTAAACAACTTTTAATTAAAATGTAGCTTTTAGAATACTTGAAAGACTCTGTTTAACAGTTTACAATCAATAAACATCCTTTTGTTGAAAGTGGGTAAAAAATGAAGTAAAAAAAAGGAGAACCAGAGGGTCTGAGGGACATGGAATGTCGTCCAGGTATTCTGAAAGATACATTTTAGTTATTAGTTGTTTAAAGTTGAACAAAATTAATAGTGTTATCATGATAGTTAAACATAATTATAAGTACGTAGATATTACAGTTTACCTGAAGGACATTCCATGTCTTCCAAAAGAGAAGTGACTTTTTTTTTATGTTCCACAAACTACACTACTTTTTTATTTGGTTAAATTTAACAAATTATTGTTTCAATTTTTAATCATAACTTGAAGTATGTAAACAATATTGTATTTGGAAGATATTTCATGTTCTCTTGACCTTTTGGGGTTAGTATTGAATTATAGTTTAAGACCACTTAAAAAAAACACCTGGGTGTCTGAAGAACTAGAAGTGTTCTTTAAGTATTAAGTTATGCATATCCTTCTAAAAAACATAATACTAAAAGTAATTAAAAGTTAATTAACAGCGCTATGTAGGAACAGAATAGAAATAACAACAAAAAAATTAGGAGATCTGAGACACATTGTAGAAAAGTGTAGTTTGTGGAGTATCTGGAGGACATTTCATGTTTTCTATATATTTTGACGTTTCTTTTTTTGCTGTTTAAAGTTAATTAATAATTCTATGTTAAAATAGAATAAAAACAATAAGAATAGAAGACCATCAAGGGGTCTGAGGGACATGGAATGTCCTTCAGGTGCATTGCTTTCTATATACATCTAATTGTGTCTAATAATTGTAATAATGCTTTTTGTTTCTCTAAGTTTAGTCAACCGATAAGAGAAATATAGTTTGAAGTGTATATGGAGGACA
The DNA here is from genome assembly GCA_033557785.1 of Enochrus cinctus. Lineage (NCBI taxonomy): Eukaryota > Metazoa > Arthropoda > Insecta > Coleoptera > Hydrophilidae > Enochrus > Enochrus cinctus. Next base: position 11,063 of record JAUIMW010001841.1, read on the forward strand.
TTCCATGTCTCTTGGATGTTCTTGGAAAGGAAATAATGTAAAAGGGAAATCTTCTTGTGATCTGAAGAATATGGAATGAGTATCAAGATTCTAAAACACAATATATATAATATTTTATAATATATATAAGGGAAAAAAATCAATACCATTAAGTAAACGAAATATTAAGAACGAACGGAAAGTTCCATTCTGCTTGATTCGATTAATATTATTAGAATTAGTCGGTATTAAACTTGATAACTGTGCAAAAAGTCGTATCATATTACATATTTGCTTCGATCACACCATATCTTACCAATGCTAAATGGAATGGCAGTAGAAAGTTTTTTATCTCTGAATATCTGACTCAGACACCAAATTAAAAAGACATTTAATATTTAATCGATATCACTTCTTGGATATCTTTTTCCAACCTTCAGTTTTATTTAAGTAATCATCGATTTTAGAGAAAAGAGAGCATTTACATCACAGCAGGTAGAAATACCATTTCCATGCTTATGTATTTATATATTAACTCGTTTATTCAGAAATAGTCGTAGCGAGTATTTCCTGGCAATATCTTGATATTAAACCACATGTTAATAACAGTAGAGT
>JAUIMW010001842.1:0-11654 GCA_033557785.1 Enochrus cinctus
TTCGAGGAGTTTATGTATGTATTCACACATAACCCGTTATAAAAAATTAAATCCTCGACACTAAAGAACAAACAAAATAAAATGTTTCAATGAAAACCAAAATATATTAACCTTCCATGTAATCTAATGTCATTTGCAATAATTATAATAAATAATATCCTATCAATATTTAAACGTAAGAATCTGCCAACACGCTTCTTACAACATAGCACGGCCGAAGCCCGAAAACATGCCAATATAACACGAAATTGTAAATGAATTTTGAGAATGCCATCTAAAGAAGCATGTGGTGCACCTATTAGATTATAATTGGTACTGAAATAATACCTGTATTAATCCACCACAAAGGGTATGACTACCAAAGGTATCCATCAAACTTCACACAGGGTACGATTGTCAAAGCCACCTAACATCTATGTTTATCCAGTATACAGGTTAAGGCTGTTTGCATCCTCTGAACGCCACTGGCCAACTGTATAAGGTAGTGTACATTACTAAAATGTGGAGGTATCTAGTGAACAAATCAATCGAGTAATAGTAGTATAGAAATGTTTGTTTGTTCTTCATCAACGCAAAGATTCCAAAACACTCCTTGAATAGGACATTATTGCATATCTATTACCTATCACCTTCATCCAAAACTTAGAGGTTAAAGTAGTCTAGGTGTGCGATTTCCACTCCGCAAGAACAGATTTGATCCTCGACCAATCCTAACCTATGGAGATGCGCTCTGAACGGGCCATGGCCGAATTCCATCCTGGTGAAAATGGTATAAAATTTCCAACTCACGCTTTAATCCTACCACTAAGGTGTACAGTCCGCCATCCCAACATGTGCCTTCAGCCAAACCAGTTTAATACTGATATTCCTTACTTTAAGGGTATTAATTAGGTTTTTGATTTAAATCACAATGGGGTGTGTATGCGTGTATTTTTTGTCAGTGAAACTGCCTTTAAGACACTTATGGAGTCACTCATGATTACAGTATTTGTTTATGCTTCTCCTACATATTCCAGGGCCTATTGAATAACATAGGCTTCCGCAATAAAGGCGGAACATTTCGAATGTAGTTTATATATACTGTTTTTGTTTTTGTCGGCAACAATGTAAGCGCAACCCATACCTGTTCGGCTCTTCGATCTGTGTGTATAAATTGTGGAGTAGGAAGAAAAATGAATTATTATGTTTTAAACATAATTTTCTATAATATATGCTGGAAAATATACTTCAGAAGCTTCTCTTAGACTCGTAGGTTCTACTTTGTCGGGTTGTGAAAATATCAAGATGTTTGGTTTTTGGTTTTGTACAATGCGCAGCGTTTTAGCCAGGAAAGGTGTTTTTTGAACTTCCAATATGGTACACTCCATTCCAAATCTGCTAGTCACATGTAAGGCGATCACTGGAGTGGATCTCATACAACCTAGACATAGCATTTATTGTTTACTACCTCCACTTTTTTCAGGTTGGTCATAGTAGTTGTACCGTAGAATATTGCGCTGTAGACAGGCTTTATGATCTATTCCCCATGAAACTGTTAATCATTTTAGGATGTTTATTCTCTTCTGACATCTATCCATCACGCTCTGTGCATTTCGAGTTCATTTGAGTTTATTATTTATCATAACTCCCAGATGTTTAATCGAGGTCCCCGCTGGTATGCTGTAATTTCCGAGTTTGACATTTTCCGATACCATTGATCTTCTTCATCATCGACTTTTTCTGCAGGAAATCCAGTTCGTTCTAGTTTCAACATCGCCCGTGATATAGTTTCGTTTAACTGGTGTTTATCGGTTTAAAAACAGGAATAATCTGTATACTGGATTACATTGGAGTCCCGGAATGCATCATGGTCAAAGCAGCCTCAAGCCTTCCATCACTCAGTTTTTATCAGGCACGAAAGTAATGTAATTGGCCTGTATGATGCTGTTAGTGCAGAATCTCGACTTGGCTACAAAAAGGCAACGATTACGGCGCCCTTGAAGGGCTCCACCTTTTCTCCCAAGCACCAGATTCTATTATAGATGAGATATGGAGAGCTATAAAAAATGACTTTGAAACTGAGGGTAATCCCGGTTTTGTAGCATTGTGTCAATAATTTATGCATGCCTTATAGTGATGTGTAATTCATTAGTAGGGTCTTCTCGAATATACTTTTAATTTCCAGGTAAAAGTAAAGGTAAAGTCTAGAAGTTCAGGTGCCTCTTCTGTAATCGTGGTCAGCCCTTTGTTGGTCAAGGAACATTTTTTCGCAATATGTTCTAGGGCTTTGCATGAAAAACAGCGCACTTCATCTGTTGTTATATAAATACAGAAGCTGTTCTCCTCGTGCTTAATTAAAACGGTTGGTGGAAATTTTAATTCAACTCATAAGAAACAAAAAATTATCTTCTGAAGCTTAAAACGTATCTGAAATTTGGGTCGTTTATACCCACGCCGATAAAGGAGATACCGGCTTAAAATTGGGTTTTTTAATTCTATTAGGACGGTGATAACGGGCATAATTTTTATATAAAAATATATTTTTACCAGAAAAAAGTACATTGAAAACAGGTGCTGTCCCCCCAAGTAGAGACAAACACTGATAAGAAAAACTTGCACCCAAGTACCTAACAGCAAGAAGTGATTATTCTTTACTTCGAGAAAACGATTATCATATGAAAAAACTGGACAAACCGAAGAGATAGCACCTAGATAATTCCACATTGTAAAAGATCTCGAAGACGATTTAACAAGTAAAAACTGCCATTCGTGGGAAAGACGATAACATTTCCTCAAAGGCAACTACCGAATATGTGTATATACATGTTTATAAGTTGGATGTGTAGAAGATTAGATTAATTATCACAGGAAAGAATCAAATGCACACAGATGTGCTTTTGACATTTAGAGAAATACTTTTCGTTTAAAATTTAAGTATATTGGAAAAATACAAAAACAATAATAAAAACCTTGGCACGTAATGCTTAAATAATAAAACTGGTGAACTAGAACTGCAGATAGATTACATGAAAGATAAACCTAACGCCTCTCGAAAAGCTGGTTAAATGAACTCAATGCACGAATAATATTCATTACAGTAGAATCCTTCTAATCCGGCGATGTGGGGCGAAACGTTCGATGGACTAACGGGCTTGCCGGACTAAACAAGACAACAAAAAGGATTAATTAAAAACTAAGATATGTTAGTTCGTAACTAATTATTAAAAATATATATAATGAAAGTTTCCTTTTGTCAATAATGTTTATATGTAATAGAATTAAACCTAACTTTTATTGTTGAAAGTTGTGTGAAATTTGCTATATTAAAGTGTAGTTGTGAGCAGAAAACCTGAAAAAAGTATACTCAAAAATAAATAGTTACAGTTCTAACAAATCGGGGTGTAACTGGATGACTGAAACCCATAAAGAAAATCCACGCCAGGTAATATAAAAACATCTGGCGAAAACATCATACTATAAGAACAGTATAGGCAACTTACATTGCGAAGAAGAGCAAAGGTAGTTGCCTAACATCCGATTAACAGAAGTGAAAAGCAGCTTCCGCCTGGTGCAAAGAAAAATGTACTTAGAAGAAGGCATCGCATGATAGGAGGAAAATAAAATGGTTACACACTGATAAATAAGACTGACATAAAAAATGATATAATGAAAGCGATGTTGAATAAGAACATAAAAAGAGAGCAAAAATCCAATACTATAGACATTCTATTGGTATAGGAAGAAGTGAAATTGAATTAAGAGACGAATATGCTTAATATATCAAGGAAATACATAAATGTATGGGCTTCCAAGGAGATTAACTAAAAAGAGAAAGCAGAAAAAAAAAGAAAAAACAGTATAATTTAAGGGACTAAGTTAGAAACAGACAACTTGAAAGTACTTGAAATGTAATCTAAGGGTGACGATGAGTATTGAGAAGCATTATAGCAAAAAAAAAAGAAAAAATTATTGATGAGGAACAAAAAAAATTACAAATAGGAGAAATTTATATAAGCAATGACTTTACAAAAGTGAAACGAAAAACAAAAGATGTAAACAGGAAAATTGCTAGGAAGAAGACATCCATGGATAAAAAGGTGAATGTGAGACACTGGAAACACTGGTAGATACTGGGGAGAAATAGTGACATGACATGAAATAATAACAGAGTAAGTATAATAAATTTCTCCCTATAAAAAAACCTAATTGTCAAGAATGAATCCTTCTAACACCAAGACATGGGAACAGGTGCAGTGGAGCAGATGTGAAATTAGTTCAGATATCAGGAAACTGTGAGACGTAACCAAGATAAACTGAAGTAAACACTCTGTTGGTCTTATGAGATCAAACATGCACAACTTAAAAAGATAACATGGAGACAATAGCTATAGCAAGGAAACACAGAGATACAAGGGGAATATAAGGAACATAGGAAAAAAGTAAAGAACATCACTATCCCGACTAAGAAGAAAAGCAGTGAAGAATTTGTCACAAAAATGAAGAAAAACACCATGCAAATCTGTTGTTCTACAGAGAACTTAAAAATACAAGATTTGAAGGCAGAGAGAGTGACATCGAGTAGATAGAGAACAAGAAAGTTATTTTAATTATCATAGGCAGACAAAGGCAAAGATGAGGGTCGATGAAGAGAAGGCATAATACTGAATGAAAGATGTGGAAAAGTATTTCCGACATACCTCTTACAATTGTAAGTTTTATGGTCAATATATTGAGCTTTTCTTTTGCCACAAAATATATTGGTATATTTATTCACACTTTAAACACTTAATGTACTTTTCTACTACTTTTCCACTGCAATAATTAAACAATGCATCAGGAGAAAAGACACTCATGTTATCTCTAGGTGTCATCTTAATAGAATCATGTTGGTATTGGAGAGAATAAAGTTAACTATATGCAAGACTGTTTTTGTGCCAATCTTCATCTTCGTTTGAGAGAAGTTACTAAAAGAGATAAGTATTGTCTAATACTATATAAACTATTCATTGACCGATTTCTCTCCATCCCCTTGCCACTATATCAGCATTTCTTTTTTTAATTTTTTAACATATTTTCCGTGGTTTGAACTTATATTGTTGAATTGTGGGTGTTCTGCCTCCCTCTGCGCCAGTGAGTCAGCTTCGTCATAGTTCTTGATCCTATAGTGTCCTAGAATCCACGTTATCTCTATTACTTGCTCCTTGTCTTAGCATTTCCTAATCATCTTTCTTATTCTCTTTATAATGTTAAGCTCCTTATTATTATAAAAGTTCCCTCAATGCTGTCAACACCCCTAGTGAATCCGAGCATATTAATGTCTTTTTCTGCTCCAAAGAAGCTATCACTTGCAAACATGTTCATATTGCATATGCCTCTTTCATGAATATTGAAGATCCCAGTAGAAGTTTACCACTTGCTGCTATATTCGTTTATTTAGAATAATCCGCAAATCCGGTATTTTCCCCATTTACGGACCCATCTGTATTTAAAGTTTTGTAGTCTTTATAATTCTCTTTCCACAACCCCTCAAAGATACGGACATTCCATTAATTATTAGCCTTTTCTAAGTTATTAACAAACAAGGGAGTAGACTTTCTTCTTCAAATTCTATTGTTGTGTAGTAATATTGAGACTTTCATTAATTTTTCCTTCATTTAGCTCTTATTTTGATGGGGGTTAAGCCAACCCTATGCATGGCAAAATTGTTTGGTGAATATTTTATCAGTCCTAAGCATATTTTTGCTCCTAATTGTGTTTTGTATTATTGCTTAATAAAAATGTCTTGTATTCTAGATAGGTCCTTACTATACTCTGGAATATATTGATCATAATCAAGGACTCTCCTCTCTATTTTATTCCACATAGGGTTTTGATAATATTCAGGTTTATATATGCTTTAATCTCTAAATTTTTTACCATTCTATTAAACTTCAATTTATTATCCAATGTTATTCCTAAATACTTAAAATTTAACTTGAAGGTTGCCCGGAGGGGTCCCTTTTGTTGTGCAATACCTAGCCTTAGTTTTGTACTGAGTGAGTCCCAAAGTGAATAAATTTTCCTCTATTTCACCATTGTCGATATTGGTCTTTTGTAATAATTGATGAGGTGTACGGTGAGTGCCAATTAGGGCATATGCGTTTGCCACCAATTCTCCACTTACACGGTTTCAGACTTTTAGTATGTAAAAATTAAACAGTATTGGGCTAAGGGAGCTTCCCTGGAGTAGACCCCTAATTGATTTCCTGTAATTGGTGAAACAACATGGTATTCTTTTTTTCAGATAGATGGTTAATGATGCTAGTTACCAAGTATGTAATTGCTTCGACTGTACCTTTCCCAGTTCTAAATCCGAATTGTAAATCTTTAAGCAACTTCTTGTTTCCCAAATACCAATTTAGTCTGTTGGTAACCATCCTATCTAGGATTTTTTGTATAGATGACTGTAGGATAATGGGCCGATAGTTTTGCAGATCATCTGGATTCTTTCCACTCGTCATTATTGGGCATAACACCGTCTGTTTTATTATTTCCAACCCATTGTTTATGATGCAGTCATTGAATAGGGACAACAATCTTTCTCTACATTCTAAGAGTATTTGAAGCAAAATTTCATTTGTGATGCCATCTTACCCTCAAGAAGTGCTGCTATTTAATTCGTCCATTGTGAATAAGACTTCTTCTATGTTCCGTGTTCCACAAATTTGTTCTGAAAGTCTTCTAAAGACGTTACATTACTGTTTCTATAAATAAAACCATTCGGAAATCTCCTTACTCTTTCCCACAAAGTGTTATAAAAGTTGAGAGTTCCCACCCGGATTCCAGTCAAGTAGTTCCTCATTGTCAGACCATTTGTCACACTGCTCGTTCCACCAGTTACAAGGTTTGAACTTCATTATCTCCCTATCTTCCAGACTTTTTTTAAACTTCTCCTAGTCAACCTTTTTCGTGTTATATCTTCTCATTGTTTTTTTTGTCTCGTCATTTCTGTAATTCAATAGTTCCACCAGAATCAACCGATAGTTGCCATCAAAAGTTTCATCGGTCACCCAACCCAATGGGTAGAAAGATGAGGTCCAGATTTGCACTCTCTTGTCCTTTCCTTCCCAACCTCGTAACTGTATCATTATTTATCAATAAACAATCATTCTTGATGGTGTAATTATATAATTTTATTCCCGAAGCACAGTCACTAGTGGCTTTCCAAAAAATGTGATGTATATTAAAATCCCCCATCATAATAAAAGGTGCCTGTCTTTTATTTTTAATTTCATCTAGTGATTCAGCTTCCATGTTTATTTCTGGGTAGATTAATACAAACACTATCCTAACTGCCATTACCTGCTCAACTTTGTTTATTTTATGTTTATTATAATATTTGGCTTCAATCAGGTTCGCAACAACCAAGAACACTAATTTTATTGTATATTTGATTTCATGTTTTTTATTAATTAACTCTAACATTTGTTAATCCTACTTTAAAATTGAATTGTTTGTTGTTTTTCAACGAATTTTCTTTTGTATTTAAGGCCACTAAATAAATATCATCAAAAACCTCATATGGACCATTAGAAATGTTTTATAAATTTTCTTTTGTTTTATTCGTTAGTTTACTAAGAAATTCTGCAGATAAAAATAAGATCAATTTCATTTGGAGCAAAGCGCTATAATTTCGGTCAACGAGCACGCCAATCTTCTCGCTAAATTGGCAGTTCACGAAGATAACAACTACTGGAGTACATTACCCATCACAGACACCATCAATAAATATAAAAGAAGAGCTTGTTTTTCCTACTTAATCAAAAGAAAAAGGATGTCGAAAGTCATCGTTTGCTGCTAGAAACATATGGTGAATACGCTCCATCAATTGGATTCTACAATTTAAAAGTGGTGATTTCAGTGCGAAAAGGCAGTGAGCTCTCTTGTAGTTCACAAAAACGACGAGCAATGGCAGAAGTTATTGGATGATGAACCAATTAAAATTCAATAGTAATTAGTAGAAGCATTACATGTGTCACAAGAAACAATCATCAGATGTTTATGAGCAATGGGGAAGATCAAGCTCGGTAAATAGGTCCCATACAATTTGAATGAAATTTTGATCATTTTTGTTTCAAATTGTGAGAAAAATAGATTTATTTTGTAGCTTCACCTGGTGAAGCCAGTCAACACCATGGCCATATTGTATCAACAACAAGACCATACTCTGTGTCTGGTGGGACCAGAGTAGTATTATCTATTATGAACTCTTAAAGCCCGGCAAAACCATTAATATACAAAGCTATTGCCAACAAATGATAAATTTGAACCACGCATTAATCGAAAGACAACCGAAATGAACCAAAAGATATGGCAAAGTGATTTTCTTACATGACTATGCGCCATCTCATATAGCAAAACCAGTGAAAGACATCTTGAAATCGCTTGAATGGGATGTACTCTCCAGATTTGGCACTATCTGACTATCACTTATATGCATCAATGGGACACACACTTGCAGAGTAGCATTTTTGGAAGTTGGAAAATAGTTCGACGAATGGTTTACCACAAAAATCAAGCAGTTTTTCTAGCATGGTATTTATAAAATACCTGAAAGGTGGGTGAAATGTGTAGTAGCCGATGGTCAATATATTGAATAAAGAAATGCACATGTTCCATTTCCAAAAACCAAAACCAGTGATTTAATAGGTTTCTAATATCAATATTGAATTTTAACAAAGGCACAGCCGCAATCAATTTTAGAAATGGAATGGAGTTACACTTTTATACTTATAATTGCCAAAAGTAAAAACTGGTTTCAGAATTGAGCCATGTGCCACTCTGAGCGAATTCCTTTGCTCAATGAATAATGTACAGTGTCAAAGTCAATAGAAATATTGAAAACTCAATCAAAATTAACTTATAAATAACTTCTCAAACAATTACACAGAAGTTTTTAAGTGGAATATATTTTCAGTTTAATAAGTAATAATTATTTACCTTAACAATCGTAGAATGATTGAAGAGCCTAGGCTCAGAATCATCATCCATTATTTCAACTTCAACCATGTCAACTCGATTGAATGTAGGCTTTAAGATATCCCTAAACTATAACACAATTATCTCTCAATAATGAATCTTTTTAGGTATTCATCATGACTTACTTCTGTTCTATGATCTGGATGAAGAATTAAGTAACCATTATTTGTTATAATAAAAGCATATCCATTTACACCTATCTAAAAAAAGAACAAAAATTTAATCATAGACATAAAAAAAATTCTAATATTTACTCTATAATGTGCTATAAGTGATCTTATAAAGTCCAACGGAACGTCAACGGCTGCTACTCCTAACAAATCGGTCTGCAATTTTAAAAATGAATTAGTTTAAAATTAATTATTTCTAGATGATACTAATACTTTTCCTGGTCTTCTATCTCTTACAGGCAACGAAACAGTAGTCAAAAATGTATGTTTCCTTTTAATAGCATATTCCTCATAATCCTAAAACAGAACTGTAAATTCTTGAGATTTAAACTAAATTTAAAAAACACTTACGTGAGTTTCTTGATTAGCAAAATGCCAACCATATCTTTTGAGATCCACTCCATTCTTTTTCGCTAAATCTTTAGCATATTTAATGAAGATATCTCGTTGTTTTATCCCTTCATACTTTTCCCACAACCAGTTTGTTAACCTCCTATCTGCTAGGTCGACATAAAGGGCACTCCATACTGGCTTCGTTGGTGGATCTATAAACATATTAACAGGTCTCGACATAACATCTAAGTATTTCATAACTTTTTCATGAGCTTCCGCAACTCTGGTCATATTCACATAATACCCTATATTGTCACAAGCTAACCACTCCAAAACCAATTGATCACTAGGCTCTGTTCCTATTTGGTAAGTAAATACTCTTATGTTTTTATCGCTGTTGTATTCCTCAAATAATTCTGGCCTGTAATCGTAGTCCACACCTTCAGTTATTATTAATATTACTTGATTACAATTGGCGGCTGCTTTTTTTTCTCGATATGCCTTCAACAGTTCGAAGGCTCTTATGATGCCACCAGTCAAATTGGAAGGATTGGTTGTATTGTAAGGCAATAAACTTTCTCTGAGAAGTCGTAAGTTTTCTTCATTTGCTTGAACTAATTGATCCCCAAAACACTCAACTAGAGGTCTAGTACCATTATCAAAGAGGTATACATTTATAAAATCATTATCGTATAATGTATCAAGGATATCATTTATGATATATCGAGACATAAATCTCCAGTGCCCTGTCATTGATCCAGATTTATCTAGGAGAATCACAACATCCTTTGGAGACGTTAAGGCTTCTGTGAACCAGGCGCGAATACGGTAGTCGTAAGTTTTGTCATAAGTTTCTGTCGACCAGTTCATTGCTAGAAAAATAAATATGTAGTAGAACAATCATAAATACATAAGAAAATAAAGTAGTTTTGCATTCTTCTACAGTTTTACATCGGTCTTTCACTTTTACAAATTGGTCTTGCCTCTAGTATCCTTTTTTTCATAGGAATAACTGGTTTCTTTTTCGATATACCTATTTTCATATTCCCCACACCTTATAGAGTAATTCTGTAAATTTTTTTTTGTTCAATGTTTGCTAAATTACATACTATAAAAAAAAACACCACCATTGGTTCTGGAAAACATGAAATTCTCTACAAGTTATATTCTTGTTTATGTTTGGTTAAACTAATACAAATAAAGAGTGTTGTCAAGAGTTTTAGTTAAGAGTATGTAGATGATTGTGTACCTGGAGGTCATTTAATTTTCCCCAGGTCCTCTCTGGTGTTCATAATTATTATTTTTTAAATTTTATTCCAATAATATTAATCTTTGGTTATTTTGTTAAGCAATTGAAAGTGAAATTATAATTCATTATTAGTGTTAATTATTGATACGTTAACATTCTACGGCACATAACACCTAAATTTAATAACAATATTATTTTTTTCAATATATTACTTTAAAAAGAGTACTTTACCCTTATAATAAATACCAGTCTGAGATGCCACTTCTGGTTATGAATTAAGAAGTACAAGATAATAATGAACATGGAGGATGTTCCACACTCCCCAGACTTTCGTGTATGTTATATTTCATTATACATCAATATAAGAACATTCACTGATTTCTACAAAAATAGAACCATAATGGGGCTATGAAGACACAAAATGTTCTATGTACTCTACAATGTATATTACTACTTTTATTGATTAGTTTAACTGACACAATTAAAAAGTGTTGCCTTTTATTCTATTTAATAAATTGATGACTACTATGATAAAGTAATTACTTTAGTATAATTTAACACAAACATTTTTCTTCAACAATAATTTATTTTAATAAATCAACAAATTTCAGTATTACAAAATATCATCTACAGGTCTAAACATTTTTTTTTAAATTAAACATTAAAATACAGCATTCACAGACGTACATGCGATAGATAGAGAAGGTAAAATTTGCAACAGTGAGCGAAACAAAATTGAACCCTGGTAATATGTCTGTTCAAATTAAGATTCGAGTTGCTGGCGCGATGGAGTTAAATCCCCATTTTTTCGATAACTATTCTTTGTTGTACCTATGAAGAATATAGGTATTATTAGAATCAATTTGTGTTTCATCTTTATGGTATGTGATGAAAAAGAAGAGTCA
>JAUIMW010001843.1:0-11653 GCA_033557785.1 Enochrus cinctus
ACTGTTGCTTGCTTGACTCAGTGTTTCCTCAGGCATGGAAAGAGGCTATAGTTACTCCCCTGCCTAAACATCGAAATCCATCTGAATCAAGGGAGCATACATTTCTCTGAAAACTCTATATCTTTTCGCCGTATGTTCTCTACATCTGTGCGCAGAACTCTTTGTGATTCGGTGTTGCTTAGTCATTTTAATTTTTGTGACACGTTGTACGGTCCTTGCATTGATGCCATTGATTCCAATATAATCCAGAGGGTACAGAATGCATGCGCCAGATTTATATTTTGATTACCTCGTCGAAGTCGAGTGTCTGATCGTATCCGAGAAATTGATTGGTTGCGAATGGAAAAAAGAAGAACGTTGCACATGGCCGTGTTTTAGCATAAAATTTTGGTAATCTAAATCTCCTCCATATTTGCATCTTCGATTGAAATTCCACACTGACACACACAACTTGAGCCTTAGATTTAGAGTGTTACTGTCTGCTCCTAGGTTTAGCAAGTCCATTTTTAGGCGTTCTTTTACCTATAATATTTACGCTCTCTACAACGGTTTGCTTGCGGAATATAAAATTCTAAAACCCGACTCCTTTAGGTTTCGTGTCGGTTCTTTCTGTGTGTATTGGTTTTATTATTTTATTTTAAATGCCATCAAAAAAGTTATGTTAAGCGGAGAGTTCGGTCTGCTGATGTACTATTGTTTCTGTTACTTATAGAAAAACATTAGAATTGTTTTATTTTACATACAGGTCCTAGGGAAGGAGCGGTTCAGCCGTGCTTGTTGTTGGTATGGCTGGACTGACCTAGCACCTCTTGACAGTGTTTTTTTTGTAATGATGATTTTTGGTATTGTACCTAATATTGACTGTCAATAAAGATTATTATAATTATTATATATAATCAGCGAGCCCAGCGAGTTCTCTGAGTAATCACCAACTGAAGTATTTCAAAATTGTTGTCCTTAGAAAGCGAAAGCAATGGACAACAAAGAGGGACAAATAATAAACGAACAGCTGCTGCGACGCGCCACCTTCCCAAGGCTGTATCTCCAAAACTTTAATTCGAATCGACTTTAAAATATAGGATAATAATGTCGAGGTGTTGTAGAAATAAATAAGACAATAAATCGATTTTTTTCGCCGTGAAACCCATGTAACTCCTTAAAAAATAATAAGTGATAAGTAGCCTGAAATATTATTCTAGTATTACCAGCTTAAATAACTGTATTTTAAAGAACAAAAATATTATTGGAGGCATAGAGGCAAGAGCTACTTGGACGTCTAGGGAATAGTTTAATTTTCAGTTGTTAAATGATATTTTCGTTAAAGTTTGACTAATAAAATGTATTTTAAAGAAATTTTCATTGTAGTGATGACTCATATATTGAAATAAGGGATGCCTGTATGATTCAATGATTTTTTTTTTAAGTTTTTTATTTAACCAAAAAGTAAACGAAAAGTCGCATTTTCGGAATAAAAATAATACATTTTTAAACAAATAAACACAAGATTTATGTAATAATAATTAATTTTTGCAAACACTTTTGGAGAACATTTCTAAACGCATAAGTTATTTCCTAACGTTTGTTGATTGAGATAATGAAGAAATAATGATAACATTTAATAGCATGATTTATTTATTTATTAGATTATAATGTTTATGTAAATGTATATATTAGTCTACTTAACATCATTGCGGTTTGTATGTAGGAGTGTTAATAAGCAATAAAGTTCGTGAGATAATGACTGCGTTGCAGTTCTTAATTTGTCTCGTGGCGATTTAATTAATGCTCAACATTTACGTGCGTCGGAAATTATATACTTATTAGTTTTTGCACCTGTAAACCCTGGAAAGAAAAAGAAGTCCAAAGTCTGATGTAGAGGTGCTGGGGACCACCCTGTGTTGACTTGAAATTATTACCAGTGAACACAGCTGGTGGTATCTCAGTAGCTCTATGTTGCAACAACTCTATAGAATTATTCTTCGGCTTGGCGATGCACGAAGTACTACTCATCGTATTGTATTGGAGTTTGATTGATTGCATTGAAGATGGTTATTTATCTAGAAGTCAACGTTACATGAAGAGATGAGAAGAAGTCCAAATTTATCATAAGTAATTATCATAATGCACTAAAGATTACAGTTTTAGTCGCACGAGTGTGTTACTGTAAGCCAAGACGAAACTGTAATCGTATTCAATGGCATAAGCCTACAATGCGTAGCATTTTATAATGTATTCACATATTAATATTCTATCTGTGATTCAGTTGTATATCAATTCATTATGCTAATACTTATCTTGGGACGGCTTCTAAAATTAATGGGTACATTCTGTATAAATTAGATAAATATGCGGATAAATTTTAATTTTGCAGTTAATGTCACGTTTGTAACATTTTAATGCAAATGTTAGGATACACTCGACGTTTTCGGAGTTCAGCGTAAATATTTTAGAAAGTAGCGGTTCTATTATTTAATTTAGTAAAGTGTGAGCGTTATCTCTATCTAGATGAAATTGGTTTGTTCTCTTTTGTAAAAGAAGAATGCGAGTTCATTTTGAAATTAAATTTTTTAACTTTTCTAATACTTAATCTGAAAATGTCTCAAAATGCAATTACAACCTTGGTGGGGTACAGGCATTTTCAGTTTGTGAAAAACAACTTCAACAATGATGTGTGAAGGATTTATCGCGGTGATATGTATTTCATTTCCGATACGTTTTGATCTTGTTATCCCAGTGACAGTTGCACCTTTGTGGTGAAATCTATTTTTTTATTATATATTGTTATTAAAACACCCAAAGGCATTGTGGGATGTAATGTTATACACTAATTTTTGTCTACGGTTCCTCTTTGGCCACGTTATTATTATTGCTTCAAATATCATTAATGCTTGAAGTTATTACTCACAGTTAAGAGCATACATATGTATCTAAAAACATCCCATTAAAACTGAAACTAAACTAACTACAGAATTTTAAAGATTCGTTATACAATTATTAAAAATTATTTTAAATAAAGTTCTCAGCTCCGAAAACTGTTCGAAATTGAAAATGGGATGATTCTACCCTTCAGAGTTCATAGTGCAAAAATTTATTTAAAATGCTATAAAAAGTGTATAATATATTATTCATCGTTGTTAGAATGAAATTAATTATTTAAGTATTTAATACAATTCTTATATTCTTAGATTATTTTGACCGAGTTCACTCCCTAAAATTCTTTAATCGATTTACACTAGCGAGAAGAAAACTCACATGCATTATTTTTATTATATTGAAAAATACGAGAATTTATTTAGAACCCAAAGTCGTAAACAATAATAGATTATATGATATTACTAGAAAGGGTTCATGTACTAATATTGAAATGAGCACAAAAATAAATATAACAACAATGAAATGTTTGTTGGTATTATTAGCATCTTTACATAAACTCACATACTAGCGAGTAGCGTCAGCAATCGGTGACATTGCCAACTAAACGCGACATAAAAACGTTTCAGGAATAGCCGCCAGAGGATGCCAAAGTACAACCGGCCGACATTGCGCATGCACGTCCTTATGTAATTTGCAAATAATTTAATTTGTGAAATCTTTCCGTTCCTATTTTAATTTCAAATGCAATTAATGCGAGAAGTAAAGATTGCTAGCTAATTCTAAGGGGATTTTCGTTTTCCCGGAAATTTCGGTTTGTAAACGTTTTGCTTGCTCCTTTTTTGTGAAGTTTGCGCTATTTTCCAGGAAAGTGAAGATTTTTATTTGTATTTGTGCCGAAGTTGGTCTTGGAAACATCACTTGCTTGCATTTCTTAAACGTGCACTTTATTACTCTTTTAGATTAATTTTGCTTGGCTTTTGTTAGTTTTCTAGGGTGTTCTAAATTTAAATTTTGCGTAGCGAATACTTTAGGTATATGTGTCCGTGCTTATTTATTAATATCAGCGTAAGCATGATGTGTGAGGAGGCAAAACACACCTGAAGACCAAAATTATGATTTAAATTATGAAGGATGTTACATTAATATATGGATGACATGCCCTGCTATATTTAAAAAATATATACTTTAGAACGTTTTTACACTTGTGAATTTACTTATCTTCAATTTTTTTATTGAGTATCTTATTTTAATTATTTTTGGTCTATTTTTATTTTTAATTGTACCTATTCCTTGTCGAATGGACACTTGTTCAAATTCCTTCATTCTATTGTGAGAATATGGAACCCTTAATTAATTCATTGCAACTGTCGAAACTTATAAAATATGTAAAATTTACACACGGTAGTCATGTTGGAACTCCTCGCAATAAACTTCATCCGCATCATGCACCTATTCTTACCCAAGTTATGTTTATTTTAATTTAGGCTGAAAATTGAAATTCCAAAGTTCTATTACCGTGACTAAATTGTTTTTAAAACTAGATTTAAATTAAAACTTCATTAAACGCAATGCTCTTCTAAGTTATTACATTCCATATTTAACTTTGTCATAATCGAAAGTTAGCGTCGTAACCTAGAGTGCAAGTTTAATTTACAAAGTACAAAATTACTACTTTAAAAACTGAAAGGAAACATACATCAGCGAAAATGCATTATGTGTCAAGCTAATGCCAAATTATTGCTTCGTCGGCAAAATAACAGCTACATTCAAAATAAAACGATAAATCTGATAGTAATTGATGTACGAATTAAAGCTCCACCGCTTATTTCTCCTTAATGCCTGGGAAATGGAAAATTTATACGGGAAATTTCCTCACGTTAGCCTACTTAAATTACATCTTTTTAAGATGACAATATAGTCGAGTGGTTTTACGATAATTTAATGGCCCGACCGAGTGATTTATAGTTTATTTTTATATCGGGTGTACAGAATGATGTAACTTAATTGGCCGAGTGATCCGAATAGTGATCTAAATTTACCAGAAAAGGTCTAAAATTGCCCTTGCATTTTATATCCCGTGATTACATTGGCATCACTAGATACATACAAGCTAGTAATTTGGCATTAGAAGACATGCATTGCTAGTAGTCTTGCATAATGCAGCACACTCGGACACGAGCGCTAAGAAGGTGTTATTTTCGAGCACTAGCCCAGCTGAGTATATTGTTGGAACTGAAACTTCTCTCAGCTGTTCACTTCCATCCGTCTAAGTTTACTACCTGCTAACACAACTTGCGCTTTGCGAATATTGCATGTGTTTTGTGTTGGTGGTCATTAAATGCACTGTGTGAAGATATTTGTTCTTAACTGCAGCCGAAGTGTGACATCTAATTCGCTTTTAATAGTGTTTTTTTTTTTTTAATTTGGCCAGTGTTTTGATCCTATTTTATCCTCTTTGTGCTTAGAATGAATTCGAAAGCTTTTTTCTAGAATTTGTGATTTTTTAAATGTTGCTTCAAAGGTAAGGATTCTTTTTAAAAAACTTAATAGTGCATATACTGTTGGTTTAGGGACGACAATAATAAAATAATATCGCTAAATCTTAAAGGAATTGTTACATAATTTTTTAAAACCAATGCTATGGCTTGTATAAACTGGGTTATTATTGGATAATACGTTTGAATAATTTTACTGTGACAAATATACGCTTTCCAAAGTGTGGATAACATCAAAAAACTTTAAATTCCTTTCTAGTTCTCCCAAAATGAAATAGAGTCACCGCATCGTAAGTTCAATGATCGAAAAATAAATAAAAAACATACATAACCTAGCGTAAGATATAAATAAAGAAAACTTTTAAAATATGCACTATTATATTTAGAGAAAAGAATCGCTTAAAAATTGGAAATATTTGCGAAGATAGTCTAACTTGCAATTTTTTCGATTTTTTTTTAATTCTAATAGCATACGTCCAAATTTTGGTGGGCATTTTACTGGACGTCTGCCGAAAATTAACAATCAGCAACATTTCATAGCAACAAACTAGTTTGTTTAACCTAAATTAACCATAAGCCAAATATTGCAAGCCCATCCGCATGTCTAATGATTTGAAAAATGTATTTATAATGTCCAGGCACCTGCCAAGAAAAATACCCACCAAAATTAAGTTAGTGAGAAAATGTGAATTTAGGGCATGTACTAAACGTGACGAAACTTTGTAGGTGCTTTCTGTGGAACGGCTGTCTGTACTTTGGCGCCCTAGCAGTGCACCCGCTTCCGTCATCCTCCGGACTTCCGGAATTTTCAGAGTTCTGGGCTGCGTGCCAGATGGGCGTTTACACTGCACCTATTTTTATATTCTGTAAATGCACTATCTGGTATGACACTCCAGAACAAATTTCAACATTCCATTTTATGTGATATCATGAGCGCTGTTTAGAAGATTTCACGCACTTTTAACAATTTTACACTAAAATTCACATAACACATACATCTTGACATTTAAACTCTTTATTTTTAAGTTTTAGACGTTGCTTTACTCTTCTAAACTGAAATGTTACGAATGTAAAATTGTTTTAAATAGAAAAATACAGATGTACCCATTTAATTTTAAGTAATTAATTTACTATGTTTTATCTTATATTTTATAAAATAATAAAATGTTAAAGTATATTTGCATTAATTTGGTTTCCCGTTTTCACTTGGAAGTATTAAAATCAAATTAAATAAGATAAATGTTCTTCTACCTTAAAGCAATCATTAAATCAGATGTTAAGCGCAACAATTAATTACAGGAAAGAAACTTATCTTTCTTTTTAATATGGTTTAATTTAACAACAATCGGGATCAGTGATGATCATTGATTGGGAGTCCATAGTCGAATATCGATCGGCGATTGATAGACGTCATCAAGATTAAAAACCTATTCAGGTATTACAATACTGGTATACCAAAAACCGGTGTACCATACTATTTCAGTGCAAAAAACCGATATTATAAACGGTATCTATCAAAATTAAAATTGATGGGAATTGTTTGTATATTTGGACTTATGCAGAAAGCATTGACGAATTTTTGAGTTGTCTTGCCAAAATTGGGGAAATACAATATATTTTTATCAGAGATTACTGTTGTGAAAGTGACAAGAGAACTCTTAGTTATGAAATTTAAAGATACTACATTAAAAAAGAAGAAGACATGTTTGAAATTTGGAATAGAATATACTATTTTAGTTATTTCAGTTGTTTTAGATCAGCGTGGACAAAATATGATTTACACCGTTATTTGACAAAAAATGCTCAAAGACTTTTTTATTATTTATTCACTGTTAAAATCGGCGCAGCTCGATAAAAATTACTCGGTAATATATAGTATAATGGTAAGATCTTAAAAAGGTAATCGCGATTTTATATCGCAAAAATTACTAGTTTAATTTATTCAGAGTATAATAATATATTTATTATTACGGTTTTCGGCCAGTAAATATAGATAACAAGCACCTCGTGAACTACTTTAAGGAAATCTCAAAAAAGGTGATTTAAGAACAATATTGCAAACAGAGTAAATTAGACTATAGTTGGAAATACCATGCGTAAGAAGATAGAAATTCCTGCTTAATATTTGATATTTCAATTAGCAGCACTCCAATGGTAAGCCTAGTTCTATTAGTCAGATAGTATCCAAAAGGTCTTCTTTTGTATTTAATTTTATCAGATTTTAATTATCAAGAATATAAAAATTGGCAAATGATAATAAATAAGTATATAAGAAATAAAGTGTTGTTTAATTTTATCCTGTACCCCTAGTCAAAAGACCCAATGTATTACCACATAATTCAAGAAAATGATTTGTATTTACAAAATTTATATTAAAAGCGTTAGTATCATTCTATATTCAATAGACTTCGCACGAGAAATTGCATGATTTATGAAGCATTAAATAGAACAAACAAAGTACTTTATATCTTTTCATATTAAGCATCTCCAATTATACCTTTTAGTATTTGAAACTTTGTTTCTGAGTATTTAGCCTAGGTTTTTAAGAAGAATCACAAAAAATGCACAAATTTAGTTTAAACTTTGTAATACAATAGGTGGTTATAATTACAGTCGTCTCTAATATATTGCATTATATTTACACATCTTCATTTGCATTTCATAAACCAAAATTAATGACTATCAATGATAGTGAGTTATGACGTATAATTCAAACATGGTAGGTATACAACTGCAGCTGTACATGCAATAAATTAATGCCGCAAAACCGTCAAAATTTTATATAAAAAATGAACTTAAAAAGTTAGGGTACCAATAAATACACAGTCCATCATGATGAACTATGTGTTCGGTTCAACTGAATCTATACATCTATACTATTGGTTTTTGCTTAAAAATGTAAATTACAACATAAGATAGCCAAAATTAAAATATTAGAAACAAAAGTGTACCTCAATTGGTAAACGTTGCCTGCAACCTCACTATTTCATTTTGGTATTAATCCCATACAATATCTTAATAACGAACGCTTAACAAAAGAAGTATTTGTAATAGGCGACATTAAACTTTTATTTTCGATCATAAATCATCCCGAACAAACGAAAATAAAAATTTAACTAGGCGAACGATAAAAACACAGTTGTTCCGAACATATTTGTCAATAGTTATACTCGTAATGATCTATGCAATAAATTTAGAATACAAAACATTTGTTTCCGCATTTTTATTGAACTAAATGATTTTAATATAAGCAAAATGAAGCCCTCTTTTTGGAAAATATCGACATGTAATTTTGTAAACTTCAATTTTCCAGGAAGCTGCGAACTTTTTCTTTTTAAAGTAAATGTCTCGTAAAGACGACCCAGTTTTGTCCGTGCACATTCTTTTACAAAGTGAATCGTGTCATTCCTTCTGGCCCGTTGCCAATTTGTATATTGGCATTTGTCTTCTCTATCTCCTAGACATTCAGTTACACTCCCTGAATGTAACATTTCTGGGCACGTGTTGCCAGATGTAGATTATTTAAAATTATCCCTGCTCTAGGTTGCCAATTTTCTTGATTATAAACCTTTCTGTAAACCTTTACCTATATTAGGATACTTTGGACAATATACATTTAGCAAAATATTTATACTTAACAAAATAAATGGATTTAATAAAAATAAATAAAAAACTATATTTTATCATTCTATTCTATAATTCTTTTTTATTATGCTCATATATTTATTTAATAATTTTTAGATTAAAAATAAAATAAAAAATATATTTATATGTACTACTTTACTTTATGTATTTAAGCTCTACAAAATGAAACAAGGAAGAACCTCAACAGAAGACAAGATTAAAAAGACGGTGTGCACAGTGGCAGTGTGGTTAGCTGGTTGTGACATTAAACCACGACCACTATCCATACTCCTATTGTGAATATCGTTTGATCATCCCCAAAGAATATTACTTTCTATAAAGATGGTTCTCATTACGTCATACATTCACTATTATGAGAATATTGTTTAACAAATAAATTTAAAAAATTGGTTCTAACAATATACTCTTTGTTACAGATCCGCATACGTATCATTTGGAGGATTATTGATGAGACTTCAAGGAGATGCTAATAATTTACATGGATTTGATATGGATCAACATATGTACCTGTTAATGAAGAAATTGGCATTTTAATTTATTATGTATACATATTAACTATATCAACAAAACTGTTTAATACATAGATATATTTATGTATCAATATTTAATGTATATATTTTATAAATCTAATAACTGTTATATTATATAATTATATTTATAAAATTGTAATAAAAACGTATTAGATTTATATGAGAAAGTACAAACCTTCAAAATTTATGACAATCTATATGAAAAAGTTTCATTCACAAATTACGTTGTTTTTACTAAATCTGAATTTCGTATTGATGAAGCATTGCTTTTTAACGGGAAACATACTGTTCGAGCAAAACAATGACAAACTCTGTTCCATCGAGACACAAGGTAGAGAAATGGTTTGCTGATTTTAAATGCGGCCGATGATGCTGAACACCCAAATTCGTCAGTTGTCCCAGAAAACATAAAAAAGTTCTTTGACCCATCTTAAACTCAAGTTGCTTGAGATAGCTAATACCTTAATATTGGGAGGTAGAATATTCTCCAATTGACATGAACATTTGAGTGTGATAAAGCTTGGTATGATATGGGTACCTCGATTGTCGCAGTCCTTGATTTTTGGCGAAATATTTCATGGTATTGTCCACATAAACTTCCAATCCAGGAAAATCAACTTTATGATGCCAGGAAATTTGTCTGAATAGCTGAAGCCAAACACAAAGTAAGCACAATAATCCGCAATGTCTCGTATAGTCAAAACGCCGAAATTATCAATGGGAGCATCCCCACAAACTATTACATAGTCATATGACAATGGATGAAACATGGATCCATCCCTATACTCCAGACTCAAAAGAGCAGTAAGCTGAGTGGGCAGCTAAGGATGAAAACCGTCTTAAGTGATCAAAAACACAAATGTTATGCAGCTGGTACAGTTTTGGCAGAGGCTGAACTGGCTCCATTTTTTTTTTTTTAGTTTACAAGAATCCTCCCAAATTTGAATTAATTAAAAATACACTGACAAAAATATAATTTTGTTTACTCTCTTTACTGATACTGTACAGCATTTAGCAACAAAATTGTTTAGTTATATGACCATTTCCCACCCACAAAAAATGTGCTAACATTGTTAGAATCGGTTTGCGCTCATACGGAGCCTACGCAATGTTATATTTGCGTCGCACTCCGGCGACTTTAATTAGATCAATTTATTTAACTTGGAAATATTAATTTACTAAAATATATAGTACTATTCTACTAGCGGTTCCTATTTTTCTTAATGCTGTCGCATCAAAGGTACTCGATTCACAGCGACCTATTAGGAATTGCTTGTTCACAACCTCTCCTTATTATAATATCGCGTAGGTTGGTTTTCAATCCACGCACATACATTTTTTGTGATGTTCGTTAAGACAACTAAACGGGCCGATTATTCAACGGCCATCGGTAGATGGCTTTATGGTGTAACAAAAGAAATGAACCCTAGCTGACAAATTGACTACGGAATCAGTGCGTTGCGTTGACGCCATAAACAACGTTAACAGGTGGTCGCAGGCAGAATAATGCGTACAGAGACTACTATATTTACGATTTTGTTGCGACTTGTAAAGTCCGTACGCAATGAAAAACTACCATTTCATTTGGTTTCTTTTAGATTTAGTGCTCGGTTAAAATCTTTTATGAAACAAATTTCCAACAAGAAATAAAATCATAATAAGAATCATGTTTATTTTAAACTTGTAATCTTTAGCAAACGCTACATCAAAGCCACAGTTTGAATTCGACATTTTTTTTTCAACTTGTAAAAATTACTATAGTAAAGTTAACGGAAAATAAAAATTAATAAAATTTCATTGTTGGAGAATAAAGTAAATACAAATTTATTTTTTTATTTTCTCCAAAATCTATTCTGGGTCAACATCCAAAACGGACGGAACATATGGGAAACATTTTTATTTTTGATTTTACAAAAAAAAATTATTAAAATAACAGTTTCTGCTTCTTTTAAACACAAGTATCTTAATATTAAGAGATATGGTAAAATTTTATTGAGATAACTTGTTTAGAATTTTATTTTATTTTCAAACGCCAATTTTTGTTGCAAAATTTTTATAACAAAAAATATATGATTTTTTGTTATTTTTTTCAATATTTATTTTTAAATT
>JAUIMW010001844.1:0-11649 GCA_033557785.1 Enochrus cinctus
TTTATTTATTTCTTTTTCTAAATAATCCCAAATGCCAGATTTTTGCAAAAATAATTCTCACAATGATGTATGTATTCCAAAAATATAGTATGGGACGTTACGTATATCTTTATTAAGATTTGACGTTTTTTCTGATTAAGTGTTTCCTTCGCTTCTTCCAAATTTAATGAATTCCACTCTTGGAATGTTATTTCCCAAACATTAACTAGATTGATACTGATCCAATACCATTCAAAGTCTTCATACTTCATACAATAGTCCTTAAATTGTTCCCATTTTTTTTGGCATGGTTACTACAATAAATTTTTTTAAGTAAAACTATTACAAAAACCTTCAGTAATAATTTACGCCTCTACAACCCCAAAAGATATCTCCAAATTTTTGTGGCATTTGTGTTAAATGTACAAAACTTTTCTTCAATAATGTCTTGCAACTTTTGTTGAAGAGTAAACAATTTATTTCTGTTTATGCATGGTATGTTTAATAGAGCAGTTTGTTCCTCCAATTGTTCATATTCTTGTCCAGAGCATACAATTAAATTTACAACCTCATTGTATTTCATTTGGTTCTTTCGTAATGTTGTGCGAAGTATTGCACATTTTGCAAAACAAAATTCTGAAAAAAAAATCTACGGTCTTCCTACTGGTATGGAAGTATATAATTTCCTCTTTGTGGAAGTAAATTGTGTATCATTGGATGCGTCGACGAAATGGAGCATTTCTAAAATTGTTTCGTCTTGTATTGGAATAGGATTAGCGGATGCTTCACTAAAAAGGCCCAACAAACACAAAAATACCATTCATTTATGAATTCGTCAGTTTGCTCGGTCTAGTGCTTTTTGTCAAATTGTAGGCGTGGCCTAGTCCAGGGCACTGCTTCCTACTTTGTATGGACCTAAATAAGAGAATCATGTTTTCTAATGTAATCCCAAGAACAAATTAAAGAATATATTTTTTTTAATTGAAGGAAATAGATAATACAAGAATTAAGCTATGTTTGAGATGTATTGTATTTGTATACACATTTAATAAAACGTGAGTAATTTTGTAATTATATTAGGGAGCGAGTAGAGTCACAGGCAACGAAATGTTTTCTCCACATGCCTGTACATATTCTTTGCTATATATAGAGAGTTCAAAACGCTAAACCATGGGAGTAATAACAAAGGTTATAAAAAATAGACTAAGTTTTTAAAATATGATAGAGGACAAATAATGCACAATTCTAGAAATAAAATAATGTAAAAATAATTTTAAATATTTCTTTATAAAAATCAGTAGCGATAATTTAAATGCAAATTCTTATAATATACAATTTATATATTAATAACAATAATAATTTGAAACCACTAAATATAAATAATGTGTCATTACAATATGCAAAATAAACCATTTACGTCCATAACATACAATTGTAAATAATCTTTTAAAACAAAAACAAAAAAACAGTTTAACTTGGGCTCACATGAACTTTTATACTTAACTTTACATAATTTGATAAAAAGAAAATCCAATGTATATAATCCAATATTATTCAGGAATTAAGTTAATTGTTCACAAACTTTTAAGTTAAATTTTAAGTTGACTTGTGACTACTTCAGCTAAAGAAAATGTGATTTAAATTTCAGGCTTGGTCTGTCGTAATAACAGTATGGAGCCAGAATAATTCTGTCTTACTAAATGTACTGGGAAGCAGCCATGGTTGGTCATCAGTTTGCTTATGGTCAGATAAATAGAGACCATTGTACCATCTTTAGTAGGTAAACTCAGGATATAGTAATGCTTAACTGCCGGTGCTTTTGCTTACAAAAATTCGCCATTAATCCGCTCAATCAACAATTTTTTCAAAACTGGTACTTCATTGGAATCTGGTTCAGCTGGTTTTGTTGGAGTGTCCGCAATTTCATTACTAACAATTCCCATATGTGCCTTTACCGAAATAAAAATCGCAGCCTTGCTATTTAATGACAGCGAATAACACAATTCGATAATTTAGGATATGATGGGTGTATTTTTTTGACTAGTAGATAAATTATCTTGTTTTTGCAAAACTCGAATCGGACAAAATGATAATTTTATTATTATATTAATACTTCATTTAAGGCTTTATAGGTGCTTCGACGCTTGGCTTCTCTATATATATATCGGCATCATTTTATTGAATTAATTGAGTTACAGTTTAAGGCTCTTTATAATTTGGTAAATTTCTCCTTATAAGAGTTCTTGTACTTAACACTGAGTTTTTATTACTAAAAACATATTTGCTGTTAATTTAGTGAATCTCATGGTATTATCTGATTCTGAAGCTTTCTGGTGGTCCCATTGAAATCAATGGGATTTTAAAACGTCATTTTATTGAATTTTTGACATCTTGGCGCACTCTTCTAGAATACTAGTACTGTAGTCGGATAAGTCTTGATATGCTTCAATTAATGATGGACATGTTTTTTTACGGTATATGACTTTGTAAGTACCGAGTTCGTTAGAACCCTAATCAAGGAGACTGACGGCTTTTTAATGCAACTAGTTGTTATATATTTCGATGCCAAATAAAAGAAATATCTGTGGGTTTGCTCAAACCCAACCTCTAGTCTTAGTCCAAAGTTTTGATAACGTATGGCAACAGAGATATAGGCATAAAACTTTTATCTGGAGTTGGAATAGGTACTCCGACTAGAATAACTTCCCGGATTCAGGGAGATTGGATAGTATAGCATAATTTATATGATCTATTTCAGGACCAGTATTTCTTGAGTTTTTAAATGAATTGTATAATTCACAGTTGATAATTTGTGTATAATCGGTAAGATTTCTGTTCTTATTCGACACAATATCTGGTGTTGCCTGGACAGAAATATCCCTAAGAACTTCTCGGTTTAGTCTTAAATAATCGTTTGTACATAAATATCATCTTTTTGTATATATGAGATTTCTTTTATAATGTATTAGGGATTTCTTTTTATGATTATTCGTTTGTACTCGTTATCTAAACAAATCGGTTTTCCTACTTTGTAGTAGCACTAGCTGTTGTCATTCTCTGCGATCATAATTGCCACCGCTCAGCTTCAAATATAATAATTGTTAAGCATAGTTTGGCATATTTCTGTAGTTCGTGATAAACTTTTTTGGTGGTGCTCGAGTCAGCTCTATTTGAAACCAATAAACCAAATAAACTGTATCGATAATAACTTTCTAAGCTGTCTATAGAACGTTAGTTGAACGTTTGTTGATGAAGAAATTGAAGCCTGCATATATGATTTTAAAATGTATTTCAAATTTTTATTGGAGATGACCTTGTAATTGGAATTTATATTCCAAAATGTTTAATAGTAATATTTAATATCATACATAAGAGAGAAGTATCTTAGGCATCGCAATTGTAAACATATTTTTTTAGAATAGCTAGAAATCCCACCTTTTTATCCATTAGATTTTGTACTTGATAGGTGGGAATATTTCTTTTTCGTAAACTGCGTGCTTCTTGATATCTCTCTGGTGATGTCCAGTGGCTCCAAATGTTTATATATTCGCATTGCGTAAACTTCGGCGAGTAGAGCATATTTCAGCCGCATAAATAATAGGTATTCGGCTGAAAAGATTTGTCTTAGAGGATGAGCGACATTTGCAATACGTTCGTGGAAGAAACACTGAAGAGATACGGTGAATGGTAGATTCCTTCATGGTGCATCTTTCGATGTCAGGTATTAAGAAAGAGTGACTCAGGTAAATGGAGGAGGGTACTTTCTAAAAGTGCAAACGTTTTTTTTTAAATGGGGGTGATACTATCAAAACAAAACGATATATGGTACTTAACGTATCCTTGTAGAAGAAGGATAATCCTTTAATTGATAGTTTAATAAATCTGAAATCTACATATAGGTTTTTAAAGTGTTTTTCATTTTTTTTAAAGGAGCTATGAAATAATAATTTTACATAGAAATATTTTGCATAAGAGTTAAAGACATTCACTCTCTTTAACTTTCATGAAATCAATTTTGGAGATATGACCCTTGAGGCTAGAGCTGAATCTTTGCTTTTCCTTTCTTATAAGAGCTTGCAGGTTTTAGAAGGTATTTTATACAACATCGTTGATAAGTTGTATGCCATTTTTCCGTTTGGTGTCCCTGAAAATGGGTTGTATTTTGATTGTTAATCCGCCTGCATGTGTTAAGCTTCTGTAAACATTCTTTTTGACTGGTGGTGGTTTTAAATGATTTAAAATGATTGTGAAAGATCCAGAGGATCATGCGCATAGTTGTTTCTTCTTTTCTCACATTCTCTTAAAACTGATGCTTCCACTTTTCCCTTGCCATCATATTCTTTAATGTAAGAAATATCACCAAATGCAAGCGAACGTGGAAGTAGAGTACTGCGATTAATTAATTTTTGTCATCATTCCGCGTAATATTTGAAACATTATCTATGGAAACCTTTTTTTAAAGAATTTTTCTACAGTACTTCTGAAATATTAAGTTTTTATGCGAAGTGATTTAATAAAACAATCCAATTTTCAATAAGCTATTTGGTTCAAATTATTAAATTTATATAATATCAAAATATTACAATTTATTTGTTCAAATACACTAAATTGCTAATATCGTCATAATTTCAATAGAAAAAAATTAAAAAAGTTAAAGTAGTCCATCACTGAGAAAAATATCGAGGTTAGTAAAGATCTCTAGAAATATAAAATTGTTAAATATTATTACTAATATTAAACTATTTGTTTTCTGAAAAACAATTTATTTTTCATTTAATTTTATTTTCAATTCTTTCTAAAAATTTGAAAACAAAATTTTATTTATTTAAAAGGAAAATTTCCCAATTTCCGGCAAAGTACATTTGTAATTTTGGCTCCATATCATTCCAATTCTATTTCTTTTACAAGTTTATTAAAAACCTACTTCCTTTTTCCATGTCAGACCAAGAAGTTTTCCGCACAATTGGAAAAATTGTTCTTTTTTTCTTCGAATACTTCTTTCTTGATATAGATGAGATACTTATAGTCGCTAAAAACTCCTCCATGTAGAATAGAGTCAGTAATAATTGTTAATAAAACTGCAAATGTGTTCACCTTCATTAGGGAGTTTTCTTCACTGAATATTTTTTTCAAACAAGCACATAGTGCATTTTAAAGTAAATATACTCTGCACTCTGGTTCCTTTTTCCCCATTAATTTCTATGTTCACTATTGAACAATTAAAGGGTTTATGAACTTCACCATTTAATATTTGGTAGGAAAAATATTTCATATTTTAAATCCTTCGCCCCTCTAAGGTAAAACCTGCGAAGAAAATTATAGATCATATTAAAAAATAAATATTTTGGTTGTATTTACAAAAAAAGTTTATTATAATTTTATTTTTAACGATTATATTTATAATTTATAATTGTGTGCAACTACGCGAAAATGGCGAAGTAGTGCTGTCTGGTAATACTCAATCCACTTTCTCATATAGTAAAAACTTGTTTGCTAGATGGAGTTGTTGCATCTGAAGGAAGCCCATGTTGTACCTAGGCAAAAAATTCGATGGTCTGGAAGATCTGAGGCCATTTAGTATATCGTCTCATCTGTCAAAAGTTTAGAGAGAATAGTGGATAATATCACATCTTTTGACAGGGGATCTGGGTAAAGCTGACACTCCTTTATCAAAGCTAACGAGTTCACCATACAGTTCCATCTCCATTAAAAAGGGCAGGATACCTTCCATACAGAGCTCCTTCCTTCCAATACCTGACGTTGTCCTCTTTAGATAGTGTCTCTAGAATATAGTTCGGTTAGTCCAGCCGGAGTGGCGTATAACCGTTGTCCTCCCTTGCCACCTCCCTTACCAGTTCGTCGTCAGAAGACAGAAAACGTTCGCGCATAACTTTTTCTTGAGCAAGGCACAATTTTCTTCCTTCTCTTCGCGAAGCGTACAATCTCCTTACTGAAGCGTTGGGATGAAGCTTTCGAAATTTAGTGAAGATCCGTGGAGTTAGCCTATCCAACTCTTCCAAGTCCGTTACTGACCCTATTATTATTATTATTTGATGGTTTGGCTGCAGTAAAAAAATATTTTGTTTGTTCAGTGTGAATCATCGTTTTTTTTACAAGATCACAAATATACATACTTGAATTTGCAGCAAGCTGTTCGTTTACGTCTTCTATTATAATTGGATGTTTGCCAACGTTTTGTAGAAGAATGTTCTACAAAAAATATAATTATTTTCTTTTTTGTATTTTTGCACGAGACGTCCAGGGTATTTTATTTTAAGTATAAATATAAAGCTATATTCAAATTCATTAATCGAAATTAAGAGGTTGAATTAAAGCGACAGAAGAAATTACAAGAATTATAAATGGAGAAAAACGTAAGGCTTCGAAATTCGATCTTTGTAGGTGATCGCAGGAAAGAATTGTGTGAAATAAAAAGAACAGTACAATTTGCAAAGAGAGTAATGGTTTGGGGGTTTATACAGAGTAAATCCTGACTTATAGATCCATTGTCTATAACATTGCCTACAGTTGATTTCAGTAAATTCAAAATATTTTGATTTTCGAGAACCACAATTGCCACATGACCGGTTGTCGTGAAGAAACACGCCACTATTTGCTTCTTGACGCTTGGAGAGCGAGTGACTTTTGTTAACTTTTTTTCACATTGATACAACCAAACTGCCGATTGTCCCTTTCTTTCTGACCACGTCGAAATCCTGCATCCCTTCTATGCATCTTTTTAAACAAAAATTTCCTAATTGTGGATGATGACCGTAGTGGGTGGATGCAGTTCAGATAAAAAGTAAATAAATGAGGAATTTTTTCGTTGACTGGCCCCTAGATATAAATTGCATTTCGGCAGGGTCTTTGCATACGTCGGAGCCACCTGTGGAGCTGTCATCACGGCAACACAACCTGCATGACCCCTCATATTTTATCTGCAGTTTGCGAACTGCAAACATGCACACCGGAAAATTTATATGGTAGTTTTGAGGTCGTATTTCGCGACGTCCAATATCATGTCGTACCTGAGTTCTTTAAGACCATTTTATTTAAAGTGGTACATTTAAAAATTAACCTAAATAAAACTGTCAACGCCAAAAATATAACGGTTAATTCGGAAAGCATCTGCAGTAGAATTTTTTTTTTTAATTAGGAAATCATTTTAAATATCCATATAAGTAAATTAACTTTAATACCTTCGATCTATAGAAACGCATTTATACGAAAATGGCATTCAAAAACAAAATTCATAAATATTAAATATAGCAAATACAAATTTTAGGGCAGTTAAATAAAATAAAATTAAAGCTTCATGGTAGAAGAAAAATTAAAGAAATAATTGTACTAAATAATATTTACATACAGGTTTTATTTGTTAACAAATAATAATTTATCAGAAAGTTATATAACTATACAGGAAACTTATTTAGAGGTTCATACTTAAGTTAGAACTTCTAAAGAATTTAGAATCGGTTTTTTTATTATACTTGTACGGGACGACGACTTCGTTATAAGATATTAAAAAGAGATTCCAGTGCTGTTCTTCCAGAGATAATTGGTCTTAATGGAAGAAAAATATATTAATTTGCTTTAAAGAAATTCGCACACGTAGGAAAAACGCCTTCTCAGAACGGCTACCACGAAGTCCTTATATAAAAACAATAGTTTCAATAATTATACCCTTCCTTAAATAAAATGAATTTCTATCCTGGCATGAACTCATTCTTAGTAAAATTCGCCCAAGTTGGTATCACGCAGAATAACTCTCTGACAAATATAGTATACCAATGCGACGGCCAAGTGTCAGGTGCTATACAGTTCTTGTACTCGGGTTGTCACTTTTTTTCATTATGGTCGACCATAACTCCTTTTATAAATTAAAATTACTACCAACTATTGTGACAAAAATGTTATTTATTCATGGAAAAAGTTGCCAGAGCAAAAACTGGTTGTATCTCACGACTAACATAAAACAATTTGTTATAGTTTGCCAGCGCATACGTAGGTTTCCACTTTCTATTGTGCACGCATTATACTTCTTCAGATCGTAAAGTGCCATAAAAATGCTGGTTTCAACAAAGATATAAACTATAAGAGTACTTATTGCCACCGAACGATTTTAACTGAATTTGTCGTGGGGATGCTTTGAATTAATGGTATTGGTTACACAATAGATACATTTTAATATGCTTGCGAGTTGATATATTTTATTTGTTTAAAATACTCGAAAATTGAATTCCTTCAGATTTACAAGTAAATATAAAAAAAATGTATTTTACCCTTGTGAAAGTCTATTTTTTTCTCACGGATTCTATTTACTTATCTTCCTAAGTAGCCCAAATATTTAAATGTTGAGTAAATATTATCGTGTATTTTGCGTAGTCATAGTCAATGTTGCATTATATCTCTGTGTGTAATCGTAAAGAGCAATATGAGATATAGGCGGTGAGGGCGTCAATATTTGAAGGTAAACATACACATGTGAGTTGTTTTCTCTAATCGTAGATTGCTGATATAATTCGATAAATTCAATGTCGATTACATACCTATGTGTGAAGAGTGCGTGGGAATGTAAATATCCTGAAATCTACATATTTATAGGCATTTACTGATTCACACAAAGCATATATGTATGAATAATTGTATCATATTTTTGTGTTTACAATTGTGCCATCAATTGTTAATATTTAAATTGCAGAATAAAGTTATAAAGCAATAAATTTTTTTATATTGTCAAATAAAATCAAATAACTTAATGGGCATTTTTGAGAGAACTGCATTATGAAAAAATGAGAGCGATTCATTTTTATTATAAAAATTTTGGGATATAATTATTATTATAATGAAGGTGGTTAATGATCAAGCTTCTTCAATCTAGATTCTGCAAGAGCAATCTCTAATGGATGCTGCTGACCAGCGAGATTAAACAAGAGTCAGCGTGGTTGATGACTAGGCACAACCGTCGATTTCTGGACTCCGTTATTGGCCGGTTATTGTTTTCATTGTTGCACTCGGTCAGATGTTGAGCATTAATTCAGGGACAGTACATCAGAAAAAGAGATTAAGCGATTTTACCTGGCCAATATTTTAAGCACCTGCTTCTTTATTAACTTTGAAATTATTATATTCCTGCACAATTAAGTTTACGGCTTAAGATTTATTTATTCGTAATTGTGAATTGGTTATTAGACTGCTTACCCAAGAACACAAGTACAAATGCGATTATTTCGTATATTGTAATCACAAGAAGCTTTCGTCACGTTAAATACTTACATAGTTACAGAAAAACCAGATTCAGGATTCTTATTATGGCAATAAGGATTTGATGGCAAATTTATAGGTTCTTTACTTCTTTAAACGTTTCTCCTTCGTAAGTAGATCTGCTTTAATAAGAACAAAGGTGAGCCGACCCGTTTGTTGTTATTTTTATTGTCGGCTTCTTTGGCTGGTGATAGATGAGACGTTTAACAGTGTCGTCATTGCGATAATATATTTTTACTTAAACAACGTTAATGTTCCCGATCAATTTTTGTAGTTAACGGTCTTGTTAGCCATTATTTCGCTCATTCGATTGATACTTAAGAAAAACAAGTAGCCTTTATGATCGGCTATTATTTAGAAAATAGAGATATCTACAACTTTTATGACTTCCGCGCCATTGAACGTTTTCCATCGTATAGGAAGAATCTAAGTATATGTAGCTCTTCAAAATAAATATAAATCGTAAGAAAATGAGCCTAGGTTATTTATTATTTTATTGTATAAAAATAGGATTAAGTTCCGTAGAAGTTAAAATTCTGCTACCTACGGATTAATTAGTGCGACTCGCAATTAGATCAGCCTCCTGGTACGAATTATGTACGAATAGCTGGGGTTACACTGTATTAAGATTATTTGCATCTAGGTTACCATCAATAATGTGTGGTATCTCCACTCCCATGCAGCCCCAAACAATAACATGGTCTCCTCCGCATGCTGCTGATATTGTATTTTATTTTTCCATGATTAATCTGTCACCAATCGTGCTAAACAATGTTGAATTTGTTCTCAATTAAGAACAATTCGTTTCCTGTAGCAAGATTTTACATACATTAGCAATCTTAATATTTGTTACCTACACATAATAGTGTAGGTACCTACTAATGTAATTCAATTTTTGTGTTTGCTAAAACAAATAACAACTGTAATAATAAAAATTCCATTATTCATATAAAATTCAATATATTTTTGAACTAACTAAATTAGTAGCAATATCATAGGTGATTTATTATTTATTAAATTAATATTCGCTACAAAAATATGTTTACTTAAAAATATCTTATTAATTAAGTCCACAACACGGAAGGCGTGGCTGTCTAACGAATACATCCTTGAGAAAACTGTTAATCCGTATAATCTACAAAAATTTAATTAAGAAATCACTCTTCACGGTACGTTTTATAATTAATTCATTATATTTTGACAGGCGCCAACCTATTAATCAGCAGTGCCATAAAGTCTTTGTTGAAAATTGTTTTTTTCTTCTTCTTAAATGAGGCGAAAATGTTTCAGCAATTTTGAAAGAGGTCAAATTAAAACACTGCAGTAATTTATAAATGGGATTTATTATAATTTTTATGCAAGGTTGGAAGCCTTTTTTCAGTTAATTTTACTGCATAATCAATAACTCTTTGTGTGCTGGTAGCTAGTACGCAAGTAGTAAGTAAAGATTCCTCAAAAATATTCTAGAACATCAGCAAAATGCGATGTAAACATTATTCATATACAGGATGGCACAAGGGATCATAATACTCTGTCGATGACTATTTATCACTTAGTTTTTAACACGATGTACAATTATTTGTAGTAAAATAAATGTATGTAAATTAATTTTAAAAAGAATTTCCTACAAGATGGCGCCCATTGACAATTGTGCAATAATTATGTTTTTAAAAATTTTTTTTGGTCGACAGTAACCTTTAACTAAAACGATGTACTTACAAGAATGTAGACGTGACCAGTAGAATTTTAACAAAAGCTTCGTGTGTAAAAAGACGCTGTTTGATAGTTCACTCTGCTATTGCAACTCAATAGTGCGCAATAACAAGTAAAATTAAATTATCTAGATTAACAGTGGCCCAATGTGAAATGAACACTCTTAATGCTGAATGTATTCACTGTTGTTATTTATTATACTTTACAACATTGCGAGTATTAGAATCTGTTGGGGTAAGACTAAAATTAATAAAACTATTATTTCAAATTAAAAAGAAATATAATAACAGTAATAGAATTTTTTTTCGACTATATTCTAAGAATTTATTCCTTATATTTTTTATGTTGTAAGTAGAAGGTAAAATTTTTATGAATTTTGACTGTGAACTATATAGTCATTTTTATTGGAAACGTCCGTAGCCGCTGACGTAGCAGTACTTTTTTTAACAGAATAACTTTGTGTTGTCATCAAACAGTCGTGTTTTTTTATCAGTTTTTAAATAATTATAAATTGATTAATTGTTTAACCTCGTTTATAATGGAAGAAGACTAAGATTTAGAATGGAATAATATTTGCAGACTAATGAGTTATTTGTTGATATATTATCTGTAGATAAAAATGATATAGACGAAAGTGATGGTTCAGACAATAGGTTTTACCTATTGTAAATGATTCTGAAAGCTATGATGCCG
>JAUIMW010001845.1:0-11648 GCA_033557785.1 Enochrus cinctus
AATTTTTTGAGCTGATTAAAATTATTCATTATAATTATATACAAATAACATGTGTAATTTAGAAAGTTAAATTACATTATATAAAAAAATTAAAAACACAATATATTTTCTTTAAACTACGAAATCGCATATATTATTAATTTATTATATTTATATATGTTATAAAAATTATGTCAAACTCTCTTTTAATTTAATTAATAATAAGATGTACTTTTATCAACTATATGATCAAAAGAAAATAGTTGGACAAAAAGGAGGGTAATTATCTTGTCGTAAAACCACAAGAAGCATGATTGAATTGTGTGGTCCCTAAGATGATTGCGATGTATTGAAATTTATATAAGATATAAATAGATTTAAAAACAAATTACGTTGTCACACTTAATTCTGAATATAATTTACTTACTAGAAAATTTGAACATTACTAAACCTTAATTTTATCAATACTGTTCGGATATGCCTCAAAGAAATTTTAAGTAACTAATATTAAATTTATAAAATAATACTCCTATTCAAAAATGAGTATGCCAATAATGCAAGATGACAAGATATGGAATGTAACTAACATTGGACAATTATAAATTGTCTATAAATCAGCAAAGTATGAAATATTTACAGAATTTTATACTGTTGTACGAGACCAAAGAACAATAAAATTTCACAATACCATTTGATCATGTAGTTAAGGTAGCACTGCCCTCATATGCATTAGAAATCGTCGATAACTTCCAATTGCACTCTCCGTAAATTAAACTATATTAAATAAATAAATATATCATTTTATATAGTTGTGATTTCCACTTAACCCTAATTGATCTATATTAACA
Organism: Enochrus cinctus; assembly: GCA_033557785.1. NCBI lineage: Eukaryota > Metazoa > Arthropoda > Insecta > Coleoptera > Hydrophilidae > Enochrus > Enochrus cinctus. The sequence goes on from JAUIMW010001845.1 coordinate 828, forward strand.
TCAATTATGATGTAAAATTTGGTTATATAAGGGTCCAAAAATTACATCAGAAATAAAATTATGTAGTGCTGCAACAAATTATTTTTTATACTTTTGATTAAAAAATTGGACCAGACTCATACATCAAAATATACGTTTTATTTATGTCATCTGTTAGAGGTAGAAGACACTATGGCTAATTTTACATCATTTTTTCTAATTTGTTGTATTTAGTTAATCTGTGGGTCTTAACCAATATAATATATAAATACATACATATACAAATATAAATCCTAAGAAATTGCCTTTGTTGCGGAATTTGTCCTCCTTCCCACCAATACTCAGGGGCAATTTTAGATCCTGTCCATTGGCTGTAAAACATTATTACAAATTCAGAAAAAATATTTGATTCCTTACATTTTCTTAATCCGGATTGCATATGTTTACTTTTTAAAGCACAAATATAACATACACTAAAGATAATTTTACTTCTAACATTAAAAGTCAAATAAACGGGCTTCATTTTAATCAAATACTATTGATACAACAAATTAAAAAAAATAAAAATTGATACACAAATGGCATCAGTTACTAGCAGTCATAGTTTAGAAATAAATTTATTGGTACAGATGACATTTAAAAAAATAAGTAATTCTGACACATTATTTGGTTAGTTTTAAAACTTTTTTAAATAGTCACAAAACACATTCATTGCAACATTACGGTTTGACTAATTTGTTGAACTTAATGTTAAACATAAAATTTTATAAAACAATAGTTTTCAAATTACTGATAATGTATATAGAATCAAGTTTGGTTGTTCTTTAACAAAAAAAAATTAAGAAATATTCAATAAGATCTAATAGCTAAGAAGCACTATTTTTGTAAGTAAAATTATGTAATGGCCCAGAAAATTCAAATGCCGATTAACAAAAGTTTAGTTTGCACTGATCGTTAACGTGAAACTCTTTTGTTTTATTAATATTCAAAATAAATATAGATGAATAATGGTTGGAAGAATTGACTACATATATCACAGTGGTAACAAGGAAAGGTTGATTAGAAAACATTTAAAAAGAAATACGCTTGAAAAATTATGATTAAAAAAAAACAGTAATTCCAACAGCACATCTGAAAAGGTCTTAATGTATGGCTGTGATCAGACATACCCATGTACTTGGGCTGAAAAAAAAAGATATTAAAAAAATCCTATTAGTTACACATGTATTTCTAAATTAAATATATTTTATCATCTAGCAGCAGTAAACATTACAATTTTAAAATCCCTTAAATATTTTTAAATTTTGATAATTTGAATGCAAATTATAAGTGGACGGACATAAGATATATTTGACTCTAATATTCAAAGAAATATTTTATTTTATTTAAATTGTGACAAGTATCATAGATATTAAACAATTGGAGTTATTTTTTAATGGACCAATTTTAATCCAAAATTGGACGGACATGGGATATGTCAAGCAAAAGTACAATATAAATAAACTCTAAGTTCTACTACTTCTGCACAAGATTATTTTTATGTATTAAATTACAATTATTTTGAGAAGGTAAATTTTATTAGTACAAAAAAAATGTGTAATTTGATTGCCAAAATTTTTTTTTAAATATGCACATAAACTTTCTTAATCAGCATTTAAAATAATCTGGACCTGTTATCATTAAGTTAATAACAGATCACGATTTTTAAAAGAACTTAAAAACAATCCAACAAAGTTAAAAGCACTCTTAAGCACAAAACGATGTACAAAATAAAGAGTGGGATCAACGAAGCAAACTATTAAGAGATACGAGGATTGAGCGAGCTTGATTATCGAAACAAAGCCTGCGTTATAACTCCATATCTTCAGCTTCGTTTTCTGAAAAGTCCGACATGCTGGACTCACTGTCAGAACTTACATTATTTTCTTGTCCTCGCAAAGCTTCTTCTGTCGCATACTTTCTTACATATTCTGAAAATGAGAGAGTTGTTGATCAGAATTTCATAATATCACATTTTATTTTTTTTAACATTAATATGTTTTTAGTTGTGAAATATATTGCAACAGTTTTGATTTTTAGGTATTTTGATAGATAAATTATTTACTATTAATTATAATTCATAAATTTGCTGACAGAGCAACATAATTCTCAACTTATAATATAGAAATGGGAAAAAAAAGACCAAAAATTAGATAATTATGAAAATAAATTTCATATTATTTGTACTAAAAAGAATCAATAAAAAATAGACACCTATTACCTCAACTTGTATTATCTCTGTATAATACAGTAAAAAAGGTGTGCGAAATCCTAAAAAATGTAGCACCGAAAAGGTTAAAGAAATCAACATTACTACATTTTACTTTTTGAAGAAATACATTTTGTTTTACTTACCATTACCATTTTCATGTTTTTCTATCGCAATAGTGCTAAGAAGTTAATGATAAATGTTCCCTTTTTACAATAAAATATATTAAGACAAACTAAATAAAGATTTGAAAATTTATTTCAGTAGTTGAAAAAATTGAGAAAGAAATAAGTAATGGCAATATTATTAAATTTGAATCCTTATAAATTTAAAGATATAAGGTGAATAAGACTGTACACATTTTAAAATTACATGAAAAAAATGAACATTTATTCGTAACATCCAAATCTGTCTTACCCGATACTTTTTTCTTATATTCCTCTGGTTTATGGAGGTACATGGCAGCGGCATCTCCGTTTAAAGGATCTATTGGGTTAGGATAAGTTAACAACTGTGGTAGAAAAGATTCAAATATATTGGATAAATCTGTAAAAGCAAATATTCAATTAAAATGTCTTTTGTTGAGCTTATCTGGTAATGAAAGAATCTATTCGCTTACCATATAAGGCCGTCCAGGCTTGATTAATCACATCTAGACATACCGTTCCTGAAACCTCATCAATGTTTGGATGATAAACTCGATTCATGAATCCTATGCTTGGTGATTTGAATGGATAGTGTTCTGGTAGATGAACTCTCACTTTCCAAACACCCCCTTCATATGGCGCTGAAATTATTTAAACATTAACTGTATATACTATATAAAAACGTCAAAAAACAATGAATGCTAAAATTTAAACATGATACCTCAAATAATTTGACTGTTAGCAAGGCCACAAGCAGATTAAGTATTTTTGAATGTTGTTTAAGTTCAGGGATATTTCCCCATGTGATATTTTAATATGAAAAAACATCTATAAAATTTACAAATGTTTCCCCATTTTAAGAAAAAAGACTTTTATTAGTTGTGTGTGTTGATTTGTTTGCTCCCCTGCAGCCAGAATGTTTTAGATTTAGGTGATCCTGCAAGATCAAAATTTATCTTCTTGGCTTTTATTATGTCAAATTAATTATCTATATTTGTATTTTATGTTTTATTGTGTAAATATAATCTTTTAATGTCTGAATAATATATTATTATATAAAAATATTATTTTTATGGTAACAATACACAATTTACAAACTTAGTTTTTACAAAAATTTTCCCATTTTAAGAAGAAAGAAATATGGCAACTGTCCTGCATAAATGCAAAGAAAATCACACGACTTTTTTTTGTTCAGGAGACCTTATAACAGATATTCGCGCAAAAAAATCAAGTTGGAATATTCTCATGCTACTACTTCATAAAGGAAAATTATTGCAAAATATCAGTTAATAAAATTTTATTTAATATATTTTACATAATAACAAGAAATTAGCAATATTTTTGTAGTTTACATAAATATATATCTTATAAGTTATTGTATTTTTTTCTTATCTGTAAATACTTCTTTTTTTCTTTATTATCAAGGCACGTTTTGAACAATGATCTTCATCTAAAAGTGGTGTAGACATTGAATTTTTTTCTCTACACGGATTAGAGTCTTCAGTTTGCAACCTGCACTTTTTATTGTATGATGATTTTTCCATCATTAGTTTTGAATTTTTTTTCAAGACATAATGCTTTATTTTCACTGGAAGGCTTCTTTTCTCCTTTACTGCCACATATTTTGTTTCATTATTTTTATACAAAATAGGTATATCTACTGAAGGTTTTTCATGAGCATCAATATTAATATCTTCTTCTAGGAAATTATATTTTTCCAGCTGCGATAGTTTTTCCATCCTTGGTTTTGTACGATTGTTCAAGGGAAAACGCTCTATTTTTAATATGGGGCTCTTAGTAGTATCTAATCCAATATTTTCATAGAGAATCGGTGTAGAAATTGAAGATTCTTGATGATTAAAAAATTCAGAATCAGTATTTTCCTCTGAAAAATTTAAAATTTCAATATCGAAGTTTGTATTATTTTTTAAATTAAAATGCTCACTGTCTATTGTTGGATTTACAGAAGAATCTTCCTTATTTATCAACAAAATTTTTGATTCAATATTTTCATATGCAACTGCAGCAGCTATTGAAGGATCTTCAGTACGTTTCACAGGCATCTCCATTTTTCTTGTTAAATCTGAACCATTTTTCATTGAAAGGTAAGTCTCTGTACAATTTTTTGTTGGCCATTCAACTAAATTCGCTGATTCAATTTTAGGTGTGTTATTTTCATATAAAATTTGTGTAGGTTTAAAATGTTTAGCATCATACATCTCTATTTTTCTTGTCAACTCTAAATTAGAGTTCATCGGTAGGTAAGATTCATTGCAATACATAAAATTTTGTACTTGTAAGCTTTCTTGCTCTTCATCTTCTTTTACTGTACAAGACTTTTCAAGCAAATCAGTCAAAACATCTTCTTCATATGTTAAATTATGTTCTTTCTCAGTAACCATCATACTTCTTCTTCTGTTTGTCTTTGCCTTACTCTTAAATAACGGAATATACATTGAAAACTTCTGTCTGTTTGGTCGTTTGGTTTCTTTAATTTTTAATTTGTCATCGACTGCACTTTTCATCTTGGCAGCTTCTTCAATAGAAGCAAAGTTAAATCCAATGATGCAATTTGACCCTTCTGTGGTATATAAATAAGGAGTTATAATTTTGATGGTCATATTAACGTAAATTTCCAATTCCCAAATAATCTTCTTATTTTCAAGGCAAAAAAGTTTAAAGTAATAACTTTTTGTCAAATAGTCTTTAACAAAACATAACACTCCAGTGGCCAGCTTGAACCATTTATTGTGGTCAGGAGCCTTTGTACAAAACAACTGAGCTACAGCAGTAGCTAAGGTGCAGCTTCGTCTTCCCACAAGGTCGAATAGGAGATTATTTTCTTCAATTGTCAGCAAAGATGATAACACATTGAATTCAGCCATACTGTCACAATTGGTACACTAAATGAACATTCAACTACTTCCTCTAGACTGATTAAAAAACAAAGAGGGCGGGTATTTATACAACGTATATTAATAACAAATGATTAATTTTCTGAAATATAATATGTAGTTTGTAAATAAAATTGATTCATCAAGAAAACTATCAAATTCATGAACAATAAATGAAATAATGACTGATATAAATAATTAGTAATTAAAACGTATCTTAAGAATTAAAAACAATTTTGTTTACATTGACAAGACAAATACATATAAATATTTTTTTAATTCATTTTAATCAATTTACTAAATTGTTTTCTTTATTTTTATAAACAAATAACTAAATTATTATTATAATAAAAATGCATAAAATAAAGTAGTCTAAACAAAATTTAATGGCTCATATAGCATATTTATAAAGAAAATTCAGTAATTTTACTTTTCTAGTTGTTGGATTACAACTAGCAATGTAACGAATCAAATGTTTTGTCCACTCGCTTAAAAAATATTGTTACTCGGTTCAATTTAATCAGCAAGAGTTAACATATTCTATGCTGGCAATTTTACGTATATTAATATTATCCTGCTGAAATTGAAATATAGGTAACGATAATGCACTGCAAGACTAGTACATAGTAATATTCTTTTTTTCAAGAACAAATTGAAAAGATATTTACTTGATGATGGATCAATGAAGGAGATTTTTCTGCCGGAATGGTCTGGAAGTATGTAAAACTTGCGCTTCAATTGTATGAAAAATATTCCTTTAGACTTAATTGTATTTTCTTATGTAAATTATAGCTGGCAATAATTTGATTTTTATTTATTTACTTACCTACGTCTATAAAAAGATAATTTGTAATCTGATCTTCACCAAAACCCCCCTCCAATGGTTCCTGCAGTCTACTACTTATTTTTAGATTATGGGTAGTAATTGTTTGAGCAAAATTTAATGCATATTTGTTACAAGCAAGTAATACTTTTTATTTTTAATCAACAATACAACTACAACTAACACATATAACAAATATAAATAAAAAGATATGTCTTACACAAATACTAGTCATAATTAATAAAATAATATTATTTAAAATAAATTTGATGTGTTACTAAAATTTTTAAGAACACGAACATAAAGAACTCGATTTTACTTGTATCAGATTTTGTACAAAATTTCTCATATACCATTTTTGTAAGGCATTCTTACTTCTTAAATATATAAAAGGCATCTCACAAATAGCTTCATCCCATAAGAGAGAAAGCAAAATATGGTTTTGAACAAACACTCAGGATAGTAGATACAGAACATCATTTTCTCAATTCTCATCATTCATATTTGTTTTAGTCTTTAATCATCTACAATTCTGTTTTATCCTTCTCATCCAAAAGAGGGGTCACAGATTCATTAATATTGTTTCTGGAATGTGTAATATTCGGAACTGAACCAAAACCACCAGGGGCTGGATAACATCTCATATTTTCGTCTGGCTTTGGTATATCTTCAAAAGTACTAGGCAAATCTTTTTTAAGTTTCAGGCCGTTATAAAGACATACTGAATGACGTTTATCGACTTCATCACAAATGTTGAATTTTCTTACTGCTAGACTCCTTTTTACATTTTCTTTTTCAGACACACAAAGTTTTGAGAGGTTTTTCGCTAAAACAGCATCTTCCGACTTTATATCAAATCCTTTTAGGGAATCATATTCCACATGAGAAATATGTTTAAATCCTGTAGGCAAACCAATAGTCCGTTTCTTCATTTCTAAAACTGCTTTCTTGTCTTTTTTAGTGTTTTTAAACATTTCTTTCCATTTATTTATATACCTTGTTTCTTTAAGTTTTATTTTATGGTCGATAATAGTTTTCATTTTTCCAGCTTCACCAACTGAAGCAAAGTTAAATCCGATGATACTATCAAGACCTTCTACAGAGTACAAGTAAGGAGTCAATGCTAAAAAATTCAGGTTATTATAAACCTCAAACTCCCAGGTCAGCATCATTGTTTCCAAACAATACATTCGGAAAAAATAGTTTTTGCGTCCATAGTCCTTCACAAAACATAGCACTCCAGACACTAGCTTGTTCCACATTTTTAACTCGGGAGGATGAGCTGTATACACTTGGGCGATGGCTGTTGCTATAGTATAACATCCTTGGCCTACCAGTTGAAACAAACGATTATTTTCCTCTGGTGACAACAGCGGAGTCGACACATTACAGTCCGACATTTTTACACAAAGAATTTAAAATCAAAGTACAGTGCTCTTTAAAACTTCAATAACTTTAAACTTTTAGGCACTATATGTAACTAATTGCAGTAAAGACTTTTGTAAATGCTGATGGTTAAACGGTCAGATATCAAATGAAGGTTTCGTTAAACACACTGAATCATAATCTCTATGACTGCATTAAATAAAGAAGCAAATGAGTCATTTATTATCTATAAAAACAGAGCATGCTTAACTCGAATAATTTAAATTATAATTGAAGAGCAATATGTATATTTCCAGATCAATAAATGTTATTTAGGAAAGCGTCATCTTTGTAATATCATGTAGTTCACAGTGATGTGACAACAATTTATATGTTAATATATATAAAAATTTCTAGTAAGGGTAGTAGGTGATCCGAAAACTCTCCATCATGTTTTATTTCTACAACCCTCCAATTAACTGAGGTGGTCAGAGCTGGTCGGAATACCACCAGGCCACAATTCCTGATCTGTCAGTTTGCTTCACAGACTCTGGGGAAAGGCACAAACTTGACAAATAATAGGTTTGGAAAATTTCTAAAGCAACGAAATGTCTATAGACCAGGCATTGAGATTTGATAGCATCGATGAAAACAAGACGAAGTATCCAGTAATATCAAATGATTGTGGTAAATTAAAGCTACAGGAGAGTTTACCAAAGACTAATGGTATGGAAACATCTGATAATAGTCCTTAAGTCGGAAAATATTCAAGAACTGTAAACAAATATTAAAAGATATATGATTAATATCACATTACAAGATAGAATTAGGAACTGGATTAGGAACTGGAAGTGGAGATGGGTAGGACACATGACAAGGTATAGAGATGATGCTGATCTATAGGTGTTAACTGCAGACAAATTTAGATGCATCAGCTTCTGAAAGAAAAGGAGAGGACCAGCAGTAGTAATCCGTCAACCGAAACGTCATCTGATGTCCAATCTCAGGTCAATTAATGACTTTCAAGTTATTCAAGTGAATTTCCACAAGGGTAAAGCAGATATGGACATGATAGTCTGGACATTCATAAACAAAGACTTTCACTTCAGGAGACCTTGAAGAACCAAGGGAATATGAAAGGTATACACTCGAAGTTAGTATATGATAAAAGTAGTAGCGAATCTAAAATAAGACAAAAAGTAAGAAAAAGTACAAAGAAAATAGATGGGACTTAATAGAATTAGAAAGGGATGAAATTAAACAAGGATACACTGAAAGACTTGGCAAAAGGCTAAATTGGTTGTATTTTTTGTTAAAGAACTTAATGAACAAAATAAATTAGATTTGAATTCAAATAGGGAAATCATAGATTTAATTTGAAATAAAATTAAAAACAAATATATAAAAAAAGATACAATTACTCAAAAAAATAACTATAAATATAAACAACAATGATGAAGATGATTCAGTGAAATGCTAGATTTGTCGTAGCTAACAAAGGAAATCTAGAACAATTTATCAGTTTTAATATCATTCATCAGGATAGATCTGACGGTAAGGGCGGTGTTGCTATTTTTGTTAAAAATTATATATCTTTTCATAATATAAATGTGAAAAATTGCGATAAAATAATGACGGTTGGAATTAAACTTATTAACATAAATAAACAGTTTAAAGAAATATTTATATATTCAGTTTACAAGAAACCTCAGATGAATGTCTCATAGTTGGAATGGAACAACATTTTTGCGAATCTTTCTAAACCATTTATTGTGGCAGGTGGATGACACTGGAGAAATAACCTGGTGTTCTTAAATGATCGATCAGGTACGAGGCTTTCAAGACCAAACCAATCCAAATCAGCAAAAGATCTCACTATTTCCCCAGAAATCTCTACATTGATATCATGGCAAGTGCCTGAAGACCTATTTGGATCAGACCACTATGAGATGATGGTTAAATTTTGCAACAGTATAAATAAATCAATGCCAATCAAAAAAAATTGGAATACAGTGAAGAAAATTAAAGGCGTCCATTGTAATTTCACTAAAACAACGTATGGAGAATGGACCTATTTCTTTTTGGAAAAACTAACTCCCGAATATGTACCACTAAATGAAAAATCCAACAAAGAAAACCTTATAGCTGATGAGCCTTTGCAAATTGAATTTTCTTTTAACGAATTACTAGCTACATGCAATATAACTTGGCAACATCGTCAAACTGAGAATTTGGAGGGAAATCCTTTCCGATAGATACATTTTAAGCTTATATGAAAAACATAATCCCTTACATAATAAAATAGACCAACTTAGAGTAACTTTACTCACTGCACAAAACTGGATATACAAACCCCTTCCCTTATTAGTAGATAGCTACACAGATACCAAAGAACTCTATAAACTGATACAAACCAGCAAATATGACCCATCATTAAATTTACGTAAATTTTTTCAAGAGAACATTCAGGCATATTTAATTTTTTAATAAAACTTCCTTCAGAGGCATCGGTATTTACAGCAGAATTAATAGCAATTTTAAAATCATTACAATTAATTACCAATCAACCAAAAAATAAATATATAATTATAACAGATTCAAAAAGTTCCATACAAAAAAAAATAACAAAAATTAACAGTAATTCAAAATGTAATAGCTTGATACAGGAAATTTTGAAGCAATTAATTAAAATCAAGAAGCAATGTAAAGCAGTAAAATTTTGTTAGTTGAGGGGTCACTGCAGCATCAAAGGGATTTTTTTTTAAAATAGGCATCAATTTATAATAGGTTTATCAACTACCACCAAGATGCCGTTTTTCCCAATTTATGTAGACGGTAATAAAAATGGTTGAACATAGTTAAACAGAAACCCTTAGGCTAAATGACTACTGTCGTGCCAAATTAAACACAAACAAACATCAAAAATAACGCTTTGCTTTTGATGTTTGTTAATGGAAATGTGCCTTGATAAGTGCTGGATTTTTGACTCTTGCCAGCTATCAAGTATCATGTATTTCAGAGAAAATCAAACATGAAAAGGACAATAAAAAGAATCTAAAAACAGCCTCAGGTGTATAAACAAATGTCGTAGTGGTTCTAGACAGTGAATTTTTAATGACTAACTTTTGTATTTAAATATTGAATTTCAACAATGGGTAAATAATAAACTGATTACTTATGTTTTCCTTTTACATGTAAATAAATACGAAACTTAAATTCAAGTATTTTCAACTTATTTTCATTTTTTGGAAAGGTGGGTCCATATGGTACCACCAGTATACTATGCATATTATTCCATTTCAGATAAATTATACGATCTTAACAATCTGACCAGTGAAGATGTGTTTGCTTTATTGGATGAAATTC
>JAUIMW010001846.1:0-11588 GCA_033557785.1 Enochrus cinctus
ATGTTCTCTAAGTACACTGCAAACTACAGTCTTGTCATTGATTAGATAAATTTGGAGACACAAAAAAATCAAGATTTTCATACACAATTAGTAGAGTATATGTAGACACAATATGTAGAGTACCTGATGGGCATTCCATGTCACTCATATTCCATCTTCTATATTTTTTTCTGTACAGGTACATTGCAAACTACCTTTTTGGTATTGAATTCTGATGATCTATGTTTTAACTTGTTTTTACTCTTTTTCAACAGAGAATTGTTCACTGACTTTTAAACAATAGTAGAAAGACCTCTGATGGTCAGGGGAACATAGAATGTCCTCCAGATACACTGCAAACTAACTTCCTGGTATCGAATAGTTTGACTTGGAAAAAGGAAAAATGTTATTAAGATTTTAAAACACAATTCCATGTCCCTCCTTGATGATCTTTCAATTGTTGTCTAAAAATTTGTTAACATTTGTTTGTTGAAATAAAGAAAAAAATAAGATAAAAAACAGATTACCAGAAGATGTAGGGGACATGGAATGCCCTCCTGCTACTCCGCTATCTTCGTACTACTAATTGTTATTAAACATTTTAATAATATTTTTCATTTCTCCAAGTTTAACTAAGTGATATCAAGAAAGTAGTTGGCAGTATACCTGGAGAGCATTCCATGTCTCCCAGACCCTTGGGCGGTCTGTCTATTGCTATTTAAAGGTCAATTAACGTTTCTCTGTTGAAATAGAGATTAAAACAAGATAGAAGGAGAAACACCATTCCATGTCTCCCAGTCCTCCTGGTTGTTTTTCTATTACTCTTTAAAAATCATTAAACATTTCTCTGTTTAAAAAGTATAAAAACAAGATAGAAGATGGATCACCAGGGGGTCTGGGGGACATGGAATGTCCTCCAGGTACTCCGCTAGCTACGTACAACTAATTGTGTTTGAAAATCTTGATAACATTTTTCATTTCTCCAAGGCTAACTAATCAATACCAAGAGAGTAGTTTTCGGTGTACCTGGAGAACATTCTATGTCTCCCAGGCCTTCTGGTGGTCTTTCTATTACTCTTTAAAAATCATTTAACATTTCTCTGTTTAAAAAGTGTAAAAACAAGATAGAAGATGGATCACCAGGGGGTCTGGGGGACATGGAATGTCCTCCAGGTACTCCGCTAGCTATTTACAACTAATTGTGTTTGAAAATCTTGACAACATTTTTCATTTCTCGAAGTCTAACTAATCAATACCAAGAGAGTAGTTTGTAGTGTACCTGGAGAACATTCTATGCCTCCCAGACATTCTGGTGGTCTTTTTATTACTGTTTAAAAATCATTAAACATTTCTCTGTTTAAAAGTGTAAAAACAAGATAGAAGATAGATCACCAGGGGGTCTGGGGGACATAGAATGTCCTTCAGGTACTCCGCTAGCTACGTACAACTAATTGTGTTTGGAAATCATGACAACATTTTTCATTTCTCCAAGTCTAACTAATCAATACCAAGAGAGTAGTTTGAAGTGCACCTGGAGAACATTCTATGTCTCCCAGACGTTCTGGTGGTCTTTCTATTACTGTTTAAAAATCATTTAACATTTCTCTGTTTAAAAAGTGGGGGCGAAGCGAAGTACCTTGAGGACATCCCATGTCCCCCAAACTGGTGATCCATCTTTCAACTAATTTTTTCTTTATTTCCACAGAGCGTTAACTAATTTTTACGAGGTTATGATTGTAGTCTAGTCCACAATTTCTTAGCATAAACTTTTATTATTAAATTTCCACGAGTTTAAAACAAAACTTTTTCATATTTAATGATGTTTTTTTATTTCCAATCAGATGGTTTGAGTATGGGAAATCCTTTTAGTCCTCTTCTAGCCGACTTATTCATGGACAACTTGGAGTCTTCTTTTCTGTTCTCGAGTCCTTCTACTGGTATCTTGTTTTGGGTTAGGTATGTTGATGACATTTTCTGTAATTTTAGAGGTTCTATCGAAGATGTTCATCGTCGTCACTGTAATATCGGTTTCACTTTCGAAATCGAACAAGAAGGGGTTCTCAATTTTCTCGATTTATCTCTTCATAGAAGCCCCAACAAAAATTCTTTTACTATCTTTAGAAAACCTACACCGATCATTCCATTAGCTTTGGTTCGAATCACAATCACAATCATTCAGTCACAAAATGGCCTTCTTCAATAGTATGCTCTATACGGTCGCCATCATCCCTATGAAGTATCCCGACTTTGAACTTGAGTTGAATAATGGTTTACCTCTACATATCATCCAAAATGCTTTCAATAAAAAATTAAACAAAATTTTTATCAGTTTCTGCTATCCCACTTCTGTCAATATTGACAACTTTTTTAAGACTTACATTCGTATTTGTTTCAGCAATAGTCACAGTTTAAAGAACTTACTTGTTGGGAACAAAAAATCCATAACTGCTCATCATCGGAACGGAGTTTATTCTCTTTATTGTGAATGCGATGCCAACTATGTTGGACAGACGGATAGGTCGTTTCATTGTAGATTGTCTGAACATTAGTCTTATATTAGACGTGGTGGTTTTATTTCTAATTATACCGTTCACGTTGTCAATGAAGGGTATGTTTTCGATCCTGCTGTCAGTGTGAAGTTTTCACATTTTTATCCCAAAGGCGAATGTCTTAATAGTCTTCGCTTCTAGTTTTGTTTGTTTTTGTTTCTTTGTCATTTCATATCTTTTCGTGTTTTTCTTGTTGTTATTTGTTTGTGTCATTCTGTAGTTTTTAAGGACTTCTAGCGTATGTGCAAAAAGTGTAGTTTGCAGTGTACCTGAACATTCCATGTCCCCCAGATCCCCTGGTGTCCCTCTTTCTATCTTGTTTTCTTCTCTATTTCAACAGAAAAACTGATTTTTAAACAACAATATACCACCAGGGAGACTAGGGGACATGGAACATGGACTTTCTACTATTGTTTAAAAATCACATTTCTCTGTTGAAAAAGAGTAAAAACAAGATAAAAGATCAGCAGGTAGTCTGGGGGTCATAGAATGTCCTCCAGGTACTCCACTATCTTGCGGAGCTTGATAACATTTACGTTTCTCCTAATTTAACTATTCAATAGCAAGAAGGTAGTTTGCAGTGTACCTGGAGGACATTATATTTTTCTATTGAAATAGAATATAAAAAAATATAGAAGATGAATCACCATGGAGTATGAGTGACATGGAATGACCTCCAGGTACTTTGCAAACTAACAACTTGGTATTGATTAGTTTAACTTGGACAAATCAAAAATGTTACCAAGTACAAGTACACAATTACAGTAAAACTTGGTTTTGGGAATCAAGGACGTTCTCTATAATGGAATAGTAGTAAAATTGATTAAAACAGATTAGGCTTGGTTTGGTATCAATTTTTCACAGATACACAAAAAACAAAAACTACAACTGATATTGAAAGCACTCAACACTTTGTAAGTTAAACACGCAACGGCTTACATATAATGACATTTATAAGCGTCTTAGTATCGGTCGGTAAAGTAGATAGCTATTTAGAATGCGCATCATAATTAACCTTAAAGTGGAATACGTTAAACTGGCCGTCGATAAAGTTGTATTCCTTAAAGTGGATGATCTTAAACTGGAGTTTTACTGTAGCACTAAAATAAAATAAAGCCATGACTGGGGAACATGGAATGTCCCCCAGGTACTACTAATAGCGTTTGAAAATCTTGATAACATTTTTTATTTCTCTAAGTTTAATTAGTCAATACAAAAAGAGTAGTTTGCAGTGTACCTGGAAGATATTACATATTCCCCACTTCTTGGTGGTCTTTCGAGATAGAAGATGGATCACCAGGGAGTCTGGAAAACATGGAACATCCTCCAGGTGCTCGGCTATCTACGTAATACTGAAAGTCTTTGAAAATCTTGATAACACTATTTGTTTCTCTAAGTTTAACAAATAAATACAAAAATAGTAGTTTGCACTCTTTTATGTTTTTTTTTCTACTCAATGTCAACAAAAAAAAATGTTAACTGATTTTTAGGTAATAATGCCAGGGGGATATGGAAGATATGGAATCTTCTTTGAAGATAGCGCAGTAAATGTCTTCCCAGGCTTCTGGTGATCCATCTTTTATCTTGTTTCTACTCTACTTCAAAAATTTGGAAAAACGAAAAATGTTCTGGAGGACATTCCTTGTCCCCAGCTCCTCTGGTGATTCACCTTTTACCTTTTTTTCTTTATTTCGATAAAGAAATGTTAACTTCTTTTTAGGCAATAATAGAAAACTATCAGGGGGTTGGGGGGGACATACCAACTACAAGTTTAACTAATCAATACCAAGAGAGTAGTTTGCAATGTACTTAGAAAACATTCCATGTCTCCTTGACCCTCGGTGGTGTTTCTCTTGTTGTTTAAAAGTCAGTAAACATTTATCTATTCAAATAGAGTTAAAACATCATAAAAGATAGATCAGGGTCTGGGGGACATAGAATGCCTCCTCTACGTATTATTAATTGTCCCCCAGACCCCTTAGTGGTCTTTCTATTATTGTTTAAAAATCATTACACCTTACTCTGTCGATAAAAACAACATAGAAGATGGATCACCAGGGGGTCTGGGGGACATGGAATGTCCTCCAGGTACTCCGCTATCTACGTACCACTATTTGTGCTTGAAAATCTTGACAACATTTTTCATTTCTTCAAGTCTAACTAATCAATACCAAGAGAGTAGTTTTCGGTGTACCTAGAGAACATTCTATGTCTCCAGGACCTTCTAGTGGTCTTTCTTTAACTCTTTAAAAATCATTAAACATTTCTTTGTTTAAAAAGAGTAAAAACGAGGTAGAAGATGGATCACCAGGGAGTCTAGGAGATGTGGAATATCCTCCAGGTACATTTTTTGTTTCTCCAAGTTTAACAAATAAATACAAAGAAAGTAACTGATTTTTAGGTAATAATAAAAAGACTACATGGGAGTATGGGGAACATGGAATCTCCTCCGAAAAAATGAAAAATGTTACAAAGGCTTTTGAACACAATTCAACAAGTACCTGGAGGACATCCCATGTCCCCCCAGACTGGTGATCCATCTTTCAACTAATTTTTTCTTTATTTCCACAGAGTGTCAACTAATTTTTACGAGGTTATGATTGTAGTCTAGTTCACAATTTCTTAGCATAAACTTTTATTGTTAAATTTCCATGAATTTGGAACAGAACTTTTTCATATTTAACTATGTTTCCAATCAGATGGTTTGAGTATGGGAAATTCTCTTAGTCCTCTTCTAGACGCTCTCCACCATCCCTATAGAGTATTCCGGCGTGGAGAATATGGAAATGTCCTCCATGTACTCAACTACCCACCTATTAACGTTTGAAAATCTTGATTTTTCAACTTTAAGTTCAATACAAAACCCCGTAGTGTCCCCTACTTCTACCTTGTTTTCTTCTCTATTTCAACAGAAAAACTGATTTTTAAACAACAATAAAAAGACCACCAGGGAGCCTAGGGGACATGGAATGTCCTCCAGGACTCCCCTATCTTCGTACTACTAATTGTGATTGACAATCTTGATAAAATTTAACTATTCAATGCCAAGAAGGTAGTTTGCAATGTACTTGAATAGAAAAAAATATATAGAAGTGTATCTGGAGGACATTCCATGTTCCCCAGAACCCCTGGTGGTCTTCCTGGTAATGTTTAAAAATTCTCTGTTGTAATAGAGTAAAAACAAAATAAAAGATGGCTCTCTACGTATTTCTAACTGATTTTGAACATCTAAGTTTCACTCGGAGAAAAGAAAAATGCTACCAAGTTTTTCAAACACAATTAATAGTAAATAAAATATAAATCACCAGGGGGTATGGGGGACATGGAATGTGCCCCAGGTACTCTTTTACCTAAGTACTTGTAATTCTGTTCGTTTTCATTTCTTCAAGTCTACCTAATCAATACCAAAACAGTAGTTTGCAGTGATCGTGGAAGACATGAAAGGGAGGTTTTTCTAGTATTGCTTAAAAATGAGTTAACATTTCTCTATTCAAATAGAATAGAACAAAAAATATGTAGAAGATGGATCACCATTGGCATCTCCTGTAGGTACTCGGCTATCTATCTACTGCTAATTTTGTTTGAAAGTTTTCTATTTCCATGCCCCATGTATATAGATATAGATCACCAGCGAGTCTGGGAGACATGTAATGTCCTCCAGATATTCCGACATCAACGTACTTGTTGTTAGGCAGCCTTCCAAAATTAGTCGACATGAGCTAAATGAGAAAAATTTAAGTGATCGAATCATCATATGCACATCTCTACTTGCTCGGAATAATATCGAACCTTTCTTGGGTCGAATAATAACTGGGGATGAAAAATGGATTATCTACGAAAACATCGTAAGAAAAAGAGCATACTGTGAACCCGGACAAGCTTCCCCCTCAACCTCTAAACCAAACTTAAGCCTGAATAAGGGAACGTTGTGTATATGGTGGAAACTGAAGAAAAGGCTCAATTCGGAGATCTATTGTCAGCAATCAGAAGGTTTAAGTTCTTAAAAAAAGAGGTGATGTTCGCTAGGAAGGACATCACACTATATCACGATAATGCCAGGCCACTTACTGCTTTTGTGAAACTTACTGCTTTGTGGACTTTCTTTCGCACTCACCATACTCCCCTGACCTAACACCTCCCGTGTATCACTTGATTTAGTCTTTCCAAAATTTTTTGGAAGTAAAAAAATTAAAAAATGAAACAGATGTTAGACAAGTACTGGTTGGATTTTTCGCTTCTATGGAAGTCGTTTTTGAAAAAATGGAATTTACAAATTGCGATCGCGCTGGCAAAAGGCCATTGGTAACAATGGAAATTATATTAAAAAAAAAAAAATAATTATTAAAGATATGAAATTTTTATTACTTCTAAAAACAGATAGAACTTTCCGGTAGACCTAATATAATTCGCAGAAGAACAGGGTTACTATGTGACACCAAAGTTCAATCACATTTCATAATTTAGTTCTGTGTTTCTTCTTTGTACATTTTCAATTCCATATTCAATTATTCAACCAAAAATACTTGTCAAAAAATTTTTTTTGTTATATCTTGACAGTTGCTATGTAAAAAAATATTTATAATATTAATTTAATATTATAATAATATAATCTTTAATTTTTTTTCTAACAAGAGAATATCGGAGTCAATGATGGTAGTTGCGAAAGATTGGAAAAAAGATTTTACACTCCCATTTCACCTTCACCAACACTTGATGTTGGAGCATCTGGAGGACATTCCATGTCCCCCAGACCCCCTAGTGATCCATCTTTTATCTTGTTTTTATCTTATTTCAACAGAGATATGTTTAATGATTTTTTAACAATAATAGAAAGACCACCAAGAGGTCTGAGGGACAACTAGTAATACGTAGAAAACGGAATACCTTGAGGACATTCCATGCTCCCCAGACTCCCTGGCGATCCATCTTCTATCTTGTTTTAAACTTTGTTAACATAGAATTGTTTATTGATTTTTAAGCTATATTAGAAAGACCACTAGGAGGTCTGGGGGATATGGAATGTTCTCCAGACACACTGCAAGCTATTCTCTTTGCATTAATTAGTTAATCTTGGAGAAATAAAAAATGTTATCAAGATTTTCCAACACAAAAATTAGTACGAAGATAGCGAAGAACCTGGAGGGCATTGCATGTCCCCCAGACCCCCTAATGATCCATCTTCTATCTTTTTTTAGTCTATTTCAACAGAGAAGCGTTTAATAATTTATTAATAGAAAGACCACCAGGAAGTCTGGAGGACATAGAAATGAGCAATCAGTAGAATGTAGATAACAGAGCATCTGGAGAACATTCCATGTTCCCAGGACTCCCTGGAGATCTATCTTTTATCTTGTTTCTACAACAAATAAATTCCGACTGATTTTAAAGCAATAATAGAAAGTTCATCAGAGAATCTCTTTGTACTGATTAGTTTAAATATTTTTCTGTAGAAATAGAGAAGAAGACAAGATAGAAGGAAGAACATTCTATGTGTATTAAGTGCAAAAAAGTAGTTGGCTGTGTACTTGGAGGACATTTCATGTCTCTCTGAACCTCTGGTAGTCTTTCTATTATGGTTTAATATTATTGGAATATAGTAAAAACAAGATAAAAGATTACTAGGGAGTTTGCGGGAGATGGAATGTCCTCCAGGTGCTCGATTATTTACGAATATATTATCTAAATATTCAATACCAAGAAGGTAGTTTGCTATGTACCTGAAGGACATTCCAAGTCCCCCTGATAGTCTTTCTAGTATTGTTTAAAAATCATTAAACATTTCTCTGTTTAAAAAATCTATCTAATCAATACCAAGAGAGTAGTTTTCGGTGTACCTGGAGGACATTCTATGTCTCCCAGACTTCCTGGCGGTCTTTCTATTACTGTTTAAAAATCATTAAACATTTCTGTTTAAAAAGTGTAAAAACAAGATAGAAGATGGATCACCAGGGGGTCTGGGGGCATGGAATGTCCTCCAGGTACTCCGATAGCTACATACAACTAATTGTGTTTGAAAATCTTGATAACATTTTTCATTTCTCCAAGTCTTAACTAATCAATACCAAGAGAGTAGTTTTCGGTGTACCTGGAAAACATTCTACGTCTCCCAGGCCTCCTGGTGGTCTTTCTATTACTGTTTAAAAATAATTAAACATTTCTCTGTTTAAAAAGTGTAAAAACAAGATAAAAGATGGATCATCAGGGGGTCTGGGGGACATGGAATGTCCTCCAGGTACTCAGCTAGCTATGTACAGCTAATTGTGTTTGAAAATCTTGACAACATTTTTCATTTCTACAAGTCTAACTAATCAATACCAAGAGAGTAGTTTTCGGTGTACCTGGAGAACACTCTCCCAGACCTTCTGGTGGTCTTTCTATTACTCTTTAAAAATCATTAAACATTTCTCTGTTTAAAAAGTGCAAAAACAAGATAGAAGATGGATCACCAGGGGGTCTGGGGGACATGGAATGTACTACTGAAAGTCTATGAAAATCTTGATAACACTCTTTGTTTCTCCAAGTTTAACAAATAAATACAAAGATAGTAGTTTGCACACTTTTATATTTTTTTCTATTCAATGTCAACAAAAAAAAAATGTTAACTGATTTTTAGGTAATAATAAAAAGACCACCTGGGGACATGGGAGATATGGAATCTCCTTCTAAGGTAACGCAGTAAATGTCTTCCCAGGCTTCTGGCGATCCATCTTTTATCTTGTTTCTACTCTACTTCAAAAACTTGGAAAAACGAAAAATGTTATCTAGATTTTTAAACACAATCAGTAATATGCAGAGTGGGGAGTACCTGGAGGACATTCCTTGTCACCCAGACCCCCTGGCGATTCACCTTTTACCTTTTTTTCTTTATTTCGATAAATAAATGTTAACTTCTTTTTAGGCAATAATAGAAAACCATCAGGGGGTTTGGGGGACATACCAACTACAAGTTTAACATAAACATTTATATATTGAAATAGAGTGAAAACTTCATAAAAAATAGATCAGGGTTTGGGGGACATGGAATGCCTCCTCATAGTATTATTAATTGTCCTCTAGGCCCTTTAGTGGTCTTTCTATTATTATTTAAAAATTATTAAACATTTCTCTGTCGATAAAGTGTAAAAACAACATAGAAGATGGGTCACCAGGGGGTACTCCGCTAACTACATGGAATGTCCTCCAGGTGCACTGCGAACTACCTTCTTAGTATTGAATAGCTAGATTTAAAGAAATCAAGATTTTCAAAATCATTAAGCATGTCTCTGTTGAAATAAAGTATAAACAAGATAAAAGGTGGATCACCTGTTGAAAGCATTTTTCATTTCTTCAAGTCTAAATATGGTATTGAATATTGAAGGTAGTTTGCAGTGTACCTGAAGGACATTCCCCTTGGTGGTTTTTCTATTATTGTTTAAAAATCATTACACATTTCTCTGTCTGACATGGAATGTCCCCCAGGTACTCTTTTACCTAAGTAGTTGTAATTGTGTTCGTTTTCATTTCTCCAAATCTAACTAATCAATACCAAGACAGTAGTTTGCTGTGATCGTGGAGTTAACACTTCTCTATTGAAATAGAGTAGAACAAAAAAGGTGTAGAAGATGGATTACAATTGGAATGTCCTCTAGGTATTCGGCTATCTACCTACTACATGGAATGTCCTCCAGGTAGTTCGCTTTCTACATATTACTAATTGTATATGGAAATCTTGATAGCATTTTTTATTTCTCCAATTCGAACTATTCAACACCAAGAAGATAGTTTGCAGTGTACCTGGAGGACATTCTATGTCTCTTTGACCCTGTAGCGGTCTTTCTACTATAGTTTCGTAATCACTAAACATTTCTCTGTTGAAATAGACACAAGATAAAAGATAGATCACCAGGAGGATGGGGCATGGAATGTCCTCTAGAGACACCGTTATTTACGTATTACTAATTTTGTTTGAAATCTTGACATTTTTTATGTCTCCAAGTCTAAATATTCAATACTAAGAAGGTAGTTTTTAGTGTACTTAAAGGGCATTCCATGTCCCCTAATTAAATATATTTCTGTTGGAATAGGACAAAAACAAGATAAAAGATAGATCACCAGCGAGACCTCCTGGTGATCCATCGTTTATCTTATTTTTTCACTTTTTTAACATAGAATTATCAAGATTTTCCAACACAATTAATAGTACGAAGATAGCGAAGTACCTGGAGGGCACTCCATGTCCCCTAGACTCCCTAATGATCCATCTTCTATCTTGTTTTTAGTCTATTTCAACAGATCAATGTTTAATTATTTATTAATAGAAAGACCGTCAGGAAGTCTGGATGACATAAACATGAATAGTACGTAGATAACAGAGTATCTGGAGAACATTCCATGTTCCCCGGACTCCCTGGTGGTCTATCTTTTTGCCGACTGATTTTAAAGCAATAATAGAAAGTCCATCAGAGAATCTCTTTGTACTGATAGATAGATAGAAGAAGAAACACCAGGGAGTCTGGGGGACATGGAATGTCCTCCAGGCATTCCACTAGCTACGTGCAACTAATTGTGTTTGAAAATCTTGATAACATTTTTCATTTCTCCAAATCTAATTAATCAATACCAAGAGAGTAGTTTTCGGTGTATCTGGAAAACATTCTACGTCTCCCAGGCCTCCTGGTGGTCTTTCTATTACTATTTAAAAATAATTTAACATTTCTTTACTTAAAAAGTGTAAAAACAAAATAGAAGACGGGGATCTGGGGTAATAAAAGAAAAATTCTAATGCATTATTTTTGCAAAACCTTAATAATATTATCTATAAATCTTCTTCCAACGTGATTTAATCCGATTCACTGATGGTTGTTGCAAAAGATTACTTTTAATATTCCACTTGAAATTTAAAGTAGTTTTTAAGTTGTTATCATCGTCAACAGCTAGATATTAAGAGAAAAAACTGTCTAAAAAATATAAAAGTAAACACGTTGGAGGTTGACTGTCTCAAATCGGATTTAGGAGTCTTTAAAAACATAGACGTCTGGTGGTTTTTTTTTTGCAAGAGTCTGTTGACGTCTCTGCCATGGA
>JAUIMW010001847.1:0-11640 GCA_033557785.1 Enochrus cinctus
GTGATTTCGTTATACCTTCTTAGTCTTGCACCCTTAGCCTTGATCTTCTGCGTTAGTTGATTCTTGTAGTCGATTAACTTTCCAGGTGTCATGTCAATTTTTGCTCTCCTTGCTATATTTCTGGCCTTCCTTAAGATTTTCAGCCCTCCTAATAATAGCCGGCGAGCCATCAGGTAGAGTGGGATTATGTTCTTATGTCCGTTTGTTCCACTCTTTGATTGTTATGTTGAGCTGTCGTTTGTTGAATGACAGGGGCCCGCCTCCTCAGTTCCTTGCCACCGATGGCTCGCAAACTGTCATGTCCAGCGTCGGCTCCAAACATGCCCTGGTGCTCCCCAGGCAGTGACACTTTTCCTTTTCCTTTACTTCTTGTCTCCATCATGATGGGAATCCACACGGGGTGCAGTTTGAAGCTACTGCTTGCTGGTGTGTATAAGGAATAAGGATTAGGAAGGGACAAAGGAATTATGATAGATGGGTTATGATGATGGGACAACGGACAGTTGAGCTCAGACCGTGGTGACGCAAACCACTAACACATATTCTAAATATGCACAATTAGATATGTATATTCAGAACATGCCGCCCCACGGAGCCAGTATTATTATTATTATTACGGTAATTACCCAGGGAAAATCTACTAGATTGTTGCCATCATGCTCACACCGACTAAAGTAAATAAAAATACCTAATCTGAAATGGCGAACCCTCGCAAAACAAAATGAAGATATAAGAATAATTCAACAACTTAAACTCAATTCTGGCTTAATTTCAGATAATATATTATTCGAAAAGCAGTACACTTAGGTGTTCCTCGTCGATCCGCTGTTTACGTGAAACTCCCGTGCAGTTATCTATTTCTCCCTGCGTTGTTGAGTATCCATGACTATAAATTCTTTGCCGTGAATATATTGCACTGCAGCTTGAATTAATTTGGTATGCAGTGTTAGTTTGCTTTTGAATCAGAGTTTTAGAAGTTAAATTGCAGGCCGCATTTTTTATTAATAGTTTTGATTTGCTACCAGCATTTCATATTTAACATTCTCGCAACGCGTCACGGAGTTAAACAATTTCGTGCAATGGCCAGGTCTAGGGAGATGTATCACTACTTTTGATTTAAGGGAGGCAATTTATACGGGAACCGTGCGCTAAATATTCACTCTGTGTTCCTTCGAAAGAAAAATGTGTTTTTTAAATTATCTGTATGTAAACGTCACAAATACCCACCTTACAACCGGGGACCTAAACAAACAGTTTAAAATTTGAGTGTTTGTGCGGAATAAATATTGCGGACCTTGGGTATACAGAATTACGTTAAAATCAACAAAAAATGAAAAACGCTCGACTACACTGTTTTTCTTTTAATCTCTCCTTCATCTTTGCCTCGCAAATTTACAGATTATTACTTATTTTAACCATCTCAGAAATATTTCTTTATCTTTCCCGACTATTCTCTCACGCCCTAAAATATAAAAAAAGGCGCAAAGATTAAGAGAGTAATTTAAAGGATAGATATCCTCCGTGTGAAAAAATTTGCATTTTGTTTACTATATAAATTATTCTCTTTATTTCGAGAAAAATTTTTGCTTGGAAATATCATCGCTAGGGAATCAGCATAATCTTTTCACAGCAAATGTCAATACGATGGATAACACAATTTACTTTTAAAATAAATTTAAAAAATCAGCGCTTCTCTTGCGCTATTGTCTTTAGGCAGGCATTAACAATTTCAGTTATGAATAATGCATTGGCCGCCTTATGAAAAGTGTTCTAGCGGGGAACCCTTCGTAGATCAACACTTCAGTTTTTCAAAGGCGATCGATGCTGCCACTCCGTTCGGCAGATTTATCACTCAATTCCGTGTCTTTCAGATTCTGAGTTTACGAGTCAACTTTTTCTACACGTTTCGACATCATCTTAAACTTTTCAAAACATTATTTAAGCCGCGTATCGCTCTGAGTTTGAGAAGGATCTTGTTTCAATTTTTAAATTTTCCTGGCTTTTCAATTTCTTCCAAACAAACACGAGAAACTTAAACATGTTGGTAAATAACTTGTCTAGGTGAAGCTTCACAAATAATAAATTAGAAAAATAAACTTTGTTCAATACCTTTTTGAAATGTTTAAGTTTCCATGCATTTTTAATGTGAATTTTTTCTCAATTTTCAACGAAAAAAAAAAAAAACCTTAAAATCTTAATTATTGTAAGTCAACAAAGAAACTCTTGTTAAAATCAAATAAATTCCAATGTAATTAGCTCAGTGGAAACCGCGCATCCTCACCTCGCCCACGTTTTAAAGAAATTAACTTTTATCTCGTTTTTTTTCTAAATACGCCCTAATCTGTTAAATTACCCCCTTAAAGTTAGTTTCACACCCTCTTGTATTAGCATTTCTTAAATTTCGTAGCCGCAACCCCCTCGAGGCTCGTGTTCCTTCAGCAGATACGTACCCTTGCTGTTGACATAGTTAACCCCTGAACTGGGGCGCTATCGACGTGCCCCCTTGTCCCTTCGGAATTTCCTTCCAGAAACACTCTGTTAAAATATGTGCAAACGCTGGTGTTTATTCATATTGAAATGAAAATGTGTACGCGGATAGGGCTACACCCCAGGGATCTAGCAGCATCCCTTTTACCAGATTTCATATGTACTTAAATATTACAACATGAGGATCCTGACTGAAAAAAGTGACGCTCGAGATCCTTTGGAATTAATAAAATCAAAGTTATTTATTTTATTATAATGAAGTGTCCTAGAGTTGATTAAAGAGTAAGAAAAGCGAGTTGTTGAATCCCCGACGAAGCAAGAAATAGACCAATTATGGCGCAAAGTCTTTTTATCTCAGCAGGAAGATGCTTAATGGGGAAACTCTATTATAATTGACTGATTGGGGATTCGTAATTTGCAGCTGCTGGAAAATTTATTTCAAAAGGAAAATGAAGCTTGAATTCAATTGGTGTGTTTCGCCGGTCGGCGAATGTTCTTTTATTATCGCCTCTTTTTTATTTATAAACAATTATCGCTTAAAATTTTCCGCCGGCTAAGCGAGAAATTCAATTTTTCCTCGATTGATAATTTCTCGATATTTACGGGAAGTCGGGATCAGTAATTAGAAATTGACTTTTTAAACTGTCGTTACTTCACAATGATACAATTTCTTCGAATCGAGATTTTATTTTTCTCTCTCTTAACGCAATTAACAGGGCTCGCGTTGGCGTATTTCAGGTTTCCAAGAACTCTTATCGGGTTTAAATTGAAGCCGAATATATTTATGCATATTTTCTCCCACTAAGACTCTTTCTAGTTTATTTGTATTAAAAAAAGTTGGCATGCTGTGTTGTTTAGTTTCATTACAAAATTATAATGCAGGTTCAGGTGGAACCCATAACTTCTCGCTCTTTCACAAGAGCTTTGTAGGATCTAATGAGTGTTTCCTTGTATCTCGCCTAAGAAAACATCTTTTTATTTTCTTATAAGAAAGACAGAGAAGGACCTTAGGAATTATAGGCCTTGTTTGTTTCTTCTTTATGTACCTTGCTAGATAGAAGAGAGCTAAAACAAATAATATAAAAGATTAAAGATTCTGTTAGTAGCAGACTAAAAGAACTTTGATAATTTCTTATGCACATTTTTAGGCTGTTTATGTGAAAATAAATTTTCTATAGAATTTCTCTTGAATGTACTTGAAAGACAGAAGTTAGAAAGCAAAATCGCACGCAAACACAATAATGTAGTGGCTAAAGTAAAGATATGTAGCCCACCTGCTAGTGTGAAATAAGTTTTCAGTTAATTAGTTAAAGATCATAACTCCATGAACAAATATAAATGGTGAATATGACAGGTTAAAAACGTTAATTAATTGTGTATCTGATAAAGCTATACCCCAGAATAAAATAGTAATTGATAAAATTAAAATAACTCCGGTGTGTTGGTGCCAGGAATGCGATGCAATAATAGAAAAAAAAAAACAATTACTACGCACATATAAAAGAGATCTTTCATTTGAAAATTTTATAAGCTGTAAAAGAGAAATAGTAGAATATAAATTGCTTTTTTAAAAAAGAGTAAATTAATAAAAGCAATCATACTGCAACACACTGAATCGGCCAACACTTATTTCACAAATTTGGAAAACTGCAAAATCCTTTAATTGAATGCCTGGTAGTTAACAAAACAGAATTGTTAAATCAATTATTCAAAGTAGGTACTGCAATAGATATTACATAGAATTTTAATGCGTCAGCTATCCCATGATATGCAATTTGCCCGAGAAAGTAAAAAAATGTTTATAAACATGTACAATCGCTTTGGGTTAAGTTGTGAGGAAATTACTTCAATGAAATTATTATTGCTCCTACACCAAAAACAAATCAGAACAAGACAAAATATCGGCTAATTTCCTTACTGTCATGTTTATAGTTTTGTAGTGTCTTGTTTCAATTAAAGGGTTGCGATTTATTTGTTTAAAAGTGCAGATAGAAGTAATCAAAAGGAAGAAAATGAAAAAATATTGAGTATTCACGACACAAACAGTGGAATAGAATAATTGCCTGCAGATGATATCCTTCCATCTGCCACTCTTTCAAATCAACAAACAGCTGCCTGGCACAGAAAATACTACACAAAATGGGCATAAAAGCATCCTCAAAGGAGTAGGGAAAGATTCCATAATATGAGGCTTTCATTTTTCTATTGTTTTTGCAAATGTCATGAAGACCTAAAATCACCGGAACAGAGAGAGATCACAATGCCACTTGCGCGATTTTTATTTTTAATATCTTGTCTAAGGTTTTGACGATCAGCATACACGACAAGAACGAGTTGAAAGTAACACTACAAACTTAACAAACCCCCTGATTGGTTTCCAAAATTCGATGACTACCTCGTGGACCAAAATAATGTAATTCTTGACAAATCGTAGCTAATAAATTATGCAAACTCTGAGTATATGAGAAGGTATTACAAAAATGGCTCGTGATATCTAGTGACAGGACTCCCTACATTGTGGCTAATAAAATTACGTAAATAGCCATGGCATGAGCAAATTACACAGACAATAAAGTCAGAATAACTAGAATAGAGCAGTAGACTTACTACTAATAACACTCTCTTATTGGTTCTGGCTTCCCTGAAATTGACTCGAGGATACTCGTAATTAAAATGCAGGAATAAGTTATTGTTGTTATTTATTTATTATCTTTTTGTTTAGTGGAATAAAACGAGTAAAATAATTTCCACTAACTGATGGGAATACTGGCATCCCCTATGCAAAAGTTCAACTATTTAGAATAGTTGATGGACCCAAAACCCATCGAAAAGATTTCCAATGCCAGACTGTCTAATACTGATTTAATTGCCCCAAAAGAGACGACCTTTGTGTAATGCACTGTTTATATTTGAACAAACGAAATCTGTTGTCCTGACATTTTTAGTAATTTACTGAGCTATACTACAACAGACTAAAACGTTTTTAAACATAAAAGCGTTATATTTTTAAGCAGGGATTCCCGAACATTTAGTAACGAAACAATAACTCTGTCTTTGCGAAGATTTCTTCTGCAGAGAGGGTACTTCACGCCTAATTCGCCTACATGTTACAATGAATAGAGTATTTCTTGTGAGATTGTTCCTTTAACAAATTTGCTACCGGCAGGGTCCCCTTCCCGCTATTGCGTAATTATAAATTAATTTTATGTTTAAATAAATTATTAATTATTTATTATAAATTGGGCCTTGGTTTCTATTGCAAAAGATTTATATTTTGAGGTAGAAAACACAAAATAAGACGGAGACCAATTTACCTCTAAATCTCACAGCCTTCACAAAAATAGAAAAAAATCATACTAAACCCTATATTATTAACTCCTGGTTAGTGGTAGTCCGTTCTTCGGTCGCCCCTCAGTTGAATACGCCCCTGTTCTTGAGCCCGTTGGAAATGGAATGGCTTGTAACGACACTGCCCGCAACTTGCTGCTCATGAAAATGTCCCTCGACCCTAAAGTCTAGCTAAACTTAAGCTTAAGCTTAAATAAATATTAATAAACAAATATGACATGATCCTCGATTCCTGGGTAGTAAATATCTGGGCTTTATCAAAACCATCCCGATGGATCTGGTAGTTTTTCTTCTTCTGCAGCTTCCAAATTAATATGAACCCCTAAACCCTAACTATCTTTTGGTATCTCAAATTCTTAGAAAATCGTTAAATTTAGTTAAATAGACACATATTTATTTAAACGCGTTTTGAAATAACGCCCCTATTTGTTAAAATAAGTTATTTTAATAACATTAATTGAGCTGGTTAAATTGATTTATTAAATTAGTTGCACGGTTCCTTTCTAAAATTAGCTAAATTCTTTACAATAACTTTGTATATTAATAGCTGATTTAACAAAGTTTTTCCTCATGAATGAGTGGGTACTCAACAAGCATCATTCAAAATTTTGTGCTTTATTGTCTAGTATTATTTATTTATTATCGTTTGTCTCGTGTATTAATATCTGTAATTTTGTTTATAGTCCCATCATTTCTTTTGTTTAATGTGGTTTTACTTTTATTTATTAATTTTTTTATTTACTATTGAATTAGTTTCTGTTTCTGTCTTTCCAATTTAATACGTCTATTTATTTGATCTAAAGGCGCCTCATGATATGAACTTGTTTTATAATTAACTTTGATTTTGTTAATTTGTGATTGATTTGAGTTGATTTAGTTATTTGATTTTCGTTTTAATAATTTACAACTTTTTCTTTGCTTTGTTTTCTGATTAAAAATTGTATTTGATGTTTTTAATTTTGCTTAAAGACTTTTTACTGTTTTTTTTAATTTTTTTTTTATTTGATTTGGTTTTATAATTTAAAATTATATTTCTTTGTTACGGCCCTGACATTGATTTTGGGTGTTGTTATTGAATTTGGTTTAATAGTTAATTCAGTTTGAGATTATCAATATCACTAGGTTTTTTGATGAAATTTGAACTTATTCATCGAACTTTTTTTACTATCTCGGTTTTAATATGAAATTAGTTTTGGTGTTATTATGAATTTATATATTCTTTTGCTTTCATTTCGATTTGAACATAAATCAAATAAAGGATGACCATATTTTATTGCAAAGATTTGATTCTACACTTTTGTTTTGGTTTTAATTTTAAATTAACTTAGGTTTTAACTTGAAATTTCAATTGGTTCTGTTAATTTTAATTTGTTTTAATTATTTATTTACCGTCCTAGTCTTTTGCAATTAATTTTAAAAATTAGAATTGGTTTTATTTATGGGCATTCTTTATTGACATAGTTTAGGTTTTAAATTTAGTTTCGAAATTGTTTAATTTGATTACATCCATTATTTGATTCTGATTTAACTTTGAATTTGGTTTTATTAATTTTGGAAATTATTTGTAGTTTATATTGGATTTGATTTTTATTTATTTGTTTATTTTTTTGTGTAGGTCAGGTTTCTGGAATAGCTCTTTCAATCTAATTTTATCCTTTTGGCTTTTGATTTTATATTTGTTCATAAATTTCGGGCAAGATCTACTAATGAAAGTGTTCGTTTTTTTAATTTGTCATTATTTTTGGTTTTAATTTTGAAATTTCAATCATTGTTTTTCTTATTTGATTAGATTTCTTTCAAAGTTTTAATTATTTTTATAGTTTGGTTTTGTATTTTCGTTTTGAAATTGTATTAATTTATTTGTTTTATTTTTGTTGTTTTTGTAGTTGGTAATACCGATTATATCTTTTTACGATGTTTAGTTCAGATTGAATTACGTGGGGGAGTGTTCACTGGGTCTTAGGGATAGTGAACGAAATTAAACGAAACTGTAGTACTCTTCACCCAGTTTCAAAAGGAAAAAGGAAAAGAAATACTAGCAGATGGGTGGCACAAACCAGCAAATTGCGTTTCGCTTACAAATATTTCCGCCGAGTTGGACTGGTCTTTGCATTTACAATCAAATACAACGAATCACCCATCATGCTGTTTCCGACAGATTCCTTTAGTCGAAACCAACATCAGAGGCGGCGATCTTGATGAAAGCTTCGCAGATAAATCTGCTAGACTTCCACAACCCTGATGCGACTTTAGTTCTGGGGTAGCCAAATCTAACCCCAAGTGAACACAAATGACAACATTTATAACTACTGGGAGTCAGACCCGAAGGTAAAAGTGACACATTCAAATTAATAAACGCCTAATTCGTTCACCGATACATTCTCCAAGATCCACATTGATACTACCCTAACAATGACATTTTAACTTGGAGAAAATTCTTACTCATTTGCTATAATAACGCAGTTCATTTGCGAATATTAATTTCTTGTACAAAACTCTACCATTGATTTGGATCTTAAATAAGTCTAATAGATTCTGACTCCCAAAAAGAAATTAATTTAAAAAACGCAAAGGATGAGCTATAATTCTAGAAAGGGGACGCCCTAAATCAATCTGGCTAAAAATGGATCATGATTGGTCTTGTCTAACTAATAATAACTGACCTACTTAACACACAAAACCATAAAAAATGTATTCAAAGTGCCTCTAATTACTGAAATAATTATTTTATAACACCTCTTGAGATTTTACAACCGGTAATACCAAACTCGTAATTGTAAGTATTTCCGCCTCTGAATAAATGCGTACCTCAGGTACTTGGTTATTGTATTGCCGAACTTACTGATTTTTTTATAACGAAATCAAACTACATTTTACCAAAATTCTTTTTGTTATTATTTGATAGACGACCTTTGATTTAATTTTTTTTATTTAGAAGATTTTAATTCTATTTTGTTTGAATCATTTCAAATTTATCATTGTATTTTGAACTTTCTAAATTAAGTTAATTTTTTTCAAGATATAATTTATTTAAAAGCTTGGAAATTACTTTTTATTCTCATTATAATTTTTAATTTATTATTATTTATTTATCACTATTTATTTAACTTTTTTCTTGCATTTTAAATTTAAGTGTGGTCGAATTTTTTTTTGTTTATTTATTGCCCCAACTTGATTTCATTTATTTAAATTAGAAAATTTATTTAACTTGCTTGCAATGATGCAATTCAACGATGCATGGCGTCTTGGATCTCTTTGACAGAAATG
Organism: Enochrus cinctus; assembly: GCA_033557785.1. NCBI lineage: Eukaryota > Metazoa > Arthropoda > Insecta > Coleoptera > Hydrophilidae > Enochrus > Enochrus cinctus. The sequence goes on from JAUIMW010001847.1 coordinate 9,103, forward strand.
ATTCCACTTATCCTTTGCGTTGAACACCGTGTACTATGAATAAAGTAGTATACATAGGCCGCACTAGTAAAAAAAACAGTTCTTGGCGGAGGCTTGTTCCAGTGAGCGTGCAGCCGATTAGACATATTTAATATACGTTGCTAACTCGAAAAAAATCAGATAGGAAGGTAGGACGTAATGAACACTGCAGTTAGTTCATTCCTATTGAAAGTGTATGAGCCAACAAGAGCAATATTCGTATTAATTTAAAAAATATTTAAAAAGAAAAATTTTTTATTCTTCAAAATATCTAATTTTTTTCTGCGTTAATTTCCGATAAAAGTATGATTCTATCTTTGTTTATTTTGTTTATTTTTGTTATAAATTGACACAGAAATCGATGACGTAAACGCCAATTGGCAAAAATGCTAATATGTTTTAATTTTGAAATGGCAGGAAGAAGAAGGCAATATCTCGTCGCATAGAAGAAATAAGAAGCAAGCGCATTCATTTAGTATTGTAACGATTTCCGACCGAGGAACACAATGGAAACGCATCGAAAATCTAGAAGTTCTAGAATTCGAATTTGCGAGAACCTTCTCCCAACTATATAAACATCACAGCCGCACGAGGCGGAGTGAGTCAGCTGGACAGACGCATAGAGTTAGCCGAAGTGAGGTCGGAACGCCTTATAAATATTCACCGCGTCGTGTTATTATAAATAGTAGACAATTTCTTTGATTTTATTAACTGTAAATAGTTATTCGTGAAAATAGTTTGTAAATATAAATTTTAAATAAATTAACTCTTTTATCTACCCCACTGTATCTCAACGTAACAATTTTTTGCAATTTGCATCGGAAAATCACTTTGCTTCTTCTATTAATTTTCAAGAAAATTTACACCTCTATTGTATATAGAGGATCATTAGCAGCTTAAGACATACGATTTACTTTTCAAATACGTGTCGGGGAGACGAGGAAGATGAACTCACTACGTAACTTGTTGCAGCTACAGCGGTAGTCAAATAAGAAAGTGACAACGACTTCTGTCAATTTTATTTGTCATTTTTCCTTGTCATTTTGTGATAGAGCAGCATAGTGATTATGCTGCTCTATACAAAAAAAGATGAAAATTGTTTTAATTTATAAGATTGATTCATTTGGAAGCAATAAAATAGGAAATAAAATAAACAATCAGAACCTATAACTTCCATGCTAGGTATTTATACAATAAAATTGTTAAAAAAGATAAAAGAAGTCTTTTATTCGTTATTGTTATATTTCTCTAAAAAATAAATACAGTAAATCTAATTGAGCACGCTACTTGGTATATACTGGATGCTGCTAATTAATTCAAAACTACTTCAGATTACAATTTAAAAACATTTTAAATTAATGACAACAGTGTTTCCCTCAGAGAGTCTCAAAAATCTGTTGAGTGTAAAATCATATTTACACTTTTCACAGTTTATAAGGCAGTCCTGCAAAGAAGCTTTACGATGAGTTTATTATACGATGGACCAAATCGCTTTAAATGAAACGATTGAAATAATTTACGATTGCCATAATTAGACCTCAAAACTAGGAGTTTTATAGTGTAGTTTGATAATCATTTCTCATGCTCATTCCCAGTCAGTTTTATGTTGTGTCGAATATTCCTTATTTTGTCGTATATCATATGACTTTTACATTTTTACATCACACAACCACTCGCATTGGTGGTATCTTTGGCTTCGGTTTGGTATATTCGTGTTCAAACAACGTCAGAATTACTTAAGAGGGAGTAATTGTTTAAATTGAGCATTTTGTGAAAACTCGTGTGTTAGTCGAACAAGAAATTTAGATTTTTCCTATTAATTCTTTAGAAAGTCTAAACAAAAGTTAATCTTTACAGTAAACTGAATTGACAACATTAATTTTACTCGCTGCTTGCTTAAGACAAGTAAAGTTGAAGATCAGGCAACTTTACTTGTTAGAGAGTGGTCTCGCCTATAACAGTCGCTCAATCATCAAATCAATTTTAAATAATAAGTTTAAGTAAAGTGACCTTTTACTTGATCATATCCAGTAACTAGACTAATGAATAAGCCGAGTTCTCTTTAGTCGAGGTTTAATAGTTCTTCCATTTTGATGTAATATGGAGTGATGATTTGCAAGGTTTATATAACTTCTAGAATTAATCATTTGAAAAAAATAATCTCAAGAGGAGAAGCTAAAAAAACAGAAAGAAGAAGGCTATCTTTAAAATGAACTACACCTTTTATAAAAGTTTTCAAAGACACTGAAGTAATTTAATTTCTTGAATGGGCCATTCAAGGGCAGCTAGAATTTTAGAAAGGGAAAGCTCGGCGAGCATAAAGAACGCGAAGCTGTGAGCATAGGCAGCCACAATTTTAGAAAATTATAAACGACAAAAGGCTAAGCTCTAAGCGGATACAAACAGCTAGTCAGCGAGCAGCGAAGCTGCGAGCAAAGGCAGTTATAATTTTAAAAAAGCGTTACAACCAAAGCTGCAAGCGGTTAATAGATAGCGAAAGCTTGCCCGACTCAGTGAGCA
>JAUIMW010001848.1:0-11638 GCA_033557785.1 Enochrus cinctus
TTTTAAATTTTTATTATTACTTCAAAATTCTCTTTATTAGACCAATACGCATCAGATAAAACAAAAAAATCCGATTTCCAGTACAGTTAGTAGAATTAAAAGCAGATGCATCCGGAATAGAAAAAACACGAATGGTAATCGTCTAACAAAACCATCGACGATAGATACCCTACACCAAACAAAGAAGACATTTTAGACAAACTAGGATGTGCTCAATATTTTTTTTTCAATACCGAGTTTGGGAATTTTGAGTTCAATAGGATGCCCTTTGGGTTAAAGAACCCTCCAGCGACCTTCCAAAGGAAGATGAATAACGTTTCCAGTGAATTAATTAATACACACTGTTTAGTTTACCTAAACAATATAATTATATTTTTGCCAAATTTAGAAATCATTTTAGATGTACATAAAAATTTTGCAGAATCTCTCATTAAGAAATACTTTAGTTTATTTGGTAATACAAAGAAAAGAAGATACTGCAATTTTCCTTTTGGTATAAAAGACGATGACATTGTAAAAGTTCTTAAGGAAATTATCTAACCAAACACAAATATTAATATATACTTTAAGAACCATAACATGGAACCAGAAATTTTATGAATTGTGTGCGAAAACTTCAACGATAACCTAAAAATCAACATAGCTAATAAATTCTTAGAAGATATAGAAGATAAGAATAAGAAAACCAAAGTCATGCAATACTACCATACTGGCAAAACGAATCATCGAGGGATAAACCAAAAATACAACTCTTTAAAACAACTTTACTGTTGGCCGAATATGGAAGATGATGTCACTATATACATCAATATTTGCGAAACTAGACCATAACCCACAGACAACACCAATATCACTCACCCCAACAGCATTTTCAAATTATGCATGAGGATTTATTAATCAAAATACTATTTTAACAATAGTTGATTATTTTTAAAAACGTGCAGGGTTATTTATTACCCGACAGAACAATTTTGGAATATTTATCTTTGTTCATGTCACACCACAGTGTATTCTCCAAATTAACAACGGATTATGACCTATTTTGCAATAATTTAGTAAGCGAATTTTAAAAACTGCATTGAATCAAGTATTGAAGTATCATAAAACTTGCACCGAAAATTGAAAATCTAACGGAATTGTTGAAAGATTTCATTCAACCCTAATAGAATCATTGAGAGTGCCAAACATAGAGAAGTCAAAATTATCATTTTCAGTCAGTAATTGCGTACAATAACAGCATTCACTCCACTACTAAATTTACACCTTTTCAAATTATAAACGCGAACGAAAAACATTTATTGCCTTTTGACAAAACAAATAATAAAATCTTGGAGGACTATATAAATGAACGCGATAAAACCATGAGATTAATTAATGTCACTGTTAAAGAAAATATCATTAAAGCAAAAAATAAAATTCAGGGAAAGCAGCCCTCTATTTTATATGTAAAATTCAACATTGTTTTATATTATTTTGTACTTATATTATTTTGTAATTTTAGGTCTATATTCAAATAAATTATTTTAAAAATTAATACGGAGTAGCACCTACCATCACTAGCGCAGTCTAAAAGGACTTTTTTGGCGAACTTACGTAGACGTCGAAGAATTTTCCAAATTTACGGTACCAGTTAAGGAATATATTAATTGGTACCTGATTATAATGGAAACTGAACGAATTAAATAGCTTTTTTACAATTTGTGAACTTATAATAAGTAATTTTCAAAATCCAAGCAATCCTAATGATTTCCAAAATTTTATCTATTTCATCCATTATTAAGTAAAATAACGGGCTAAGCAAAACTGATAGTTAATATAAATAATACAAAAACGTGGGTCGATTTAAAAACATGTTTACTTAGAAATTTCGTTGATGTTCGCGACGAGGCATGTCTTAATCATGATTTAATTTCATTAAAAGAATTGCGTAATGAAAAACCTAAAGAATTTTTTGAAAAAATATTACAAACTTTAAACCAACTTTGTTAATGCAAAGACACTTAAATCTTTATACAGAATTATACCAAAAAACAATTAAAAACATTTTTGGCTGGATTACGGGATTCGATTGGTACAACCGTTAGATGGATACGTCCGAAAACCCTTGGCGAAGCAATGCAAATTATTAACTTCGGTTCCCTCGAGTATTTAATAATAGATTTTTTAACAACCACTTCTCAACCACTTTTCAATCAAGACAGACTGAATTTTTATAGACTATCTAATTTATATAATATTATTTTTATAATAACAATTCTAGTAATTTTCCACAACCTATGAGTATGTCGGTACAACGTTCCAATTTACAACCAAATACTAATCGACCTCGTGAAAACACTAGAAATCACTTTCAAAATGTTTCAAATCAACTGCCAAATTTTATCGCGGAAGAATTGTTTAATGTAAACAAAAATATCGAACAAGAAACCAATTTTATTAAACATAATTGTAATACAAAACAATGCACTTGCAGACATTTTCCAGAATCCGGCCTTCCAAACATGGAAACTTAACAGAAATTTTTATTTCAATTGTTAGCGACGAAAAATTAAGTTCTTTACCGTAAATAATTTTACCCGAACACAACCTAAAGTTGCTTACAGATACCTGATCAACACGATCATTTTTAAATCCCGAATATGTTTACAAATATTTTGCAAATGATATCCAGTATGAGAAATCTATTGTTAACAGAGTATTTAACCAAAAGGAAATTTACAGCTATGTATGTCAAAAATTTTTCGTTTGCCCAATAAGCAATACTTAAAATTTCATTTGTTAAATTTCATAACTACTTTGATGGCTTAATAGGCATTGATATTTTAAAAATCTTAAATGCGCAAATAAATTTAACAAATGCAAAATTAGTAACGCCTTATACATGTATAGACTTGAATACAAATTATAAAAGTGAAGAAATTAACTCTATTTGTATAGAACCCCGTACGCAACAGGTAATTAGAGTCCCAACAAACATTCAAAATGGTGAGGTAATCATTCCTTATACCAAAATTAATGATTATGAAATTCCAGAAACTTTAACTAAATCAGAAAATTACTCAGCACTTGCGACAGCCATTAACCCCACTACAGTTAAAAAAGTATTAAAATTCACACAACCGTTTTATGTTAAAAATTTTGAAAAAAGTAGCGAGGAATTAATTTATTTAAATAAATTTGATCAAAATATTTACACCGAATCGGAAACGAAACCAAAATTAGATATTAATAAAATTAACACGGGTCATTTAAATGTGGAAGAAATAACCGCAATTTTAAATTTGTGTAAAGAATGCGTGGATATATTTTATGACGAAAATGTTCCTTTAAGTTTTACTAATCCTGTTAAACAATGTTTTAGAACAAAGGATGAAATACCGGTTTATTCAAAAAATTACCGTTATCCTTATGTGCATAGAACAGACGTTAAAAAACAAATTGATGCAATGTTAAAAACAAATATAATCAGACCTTGTAATTTCCCTTGGTCTTCCCCTATTTGGGTCGTGCCCAAAAAGATCAACGCAAATGGCGAACGTCTAAATGAAAAAACAATTGATGACCATTACTTTTTACCTAACATCGCGGATATTCTGGACAAGTTGGGAAAATGTAATTATTTTATGACTTTAGATTTAGCAAGGGGCTACCATCAAATAGAGATGAATGAAAATGACATTTCAAAAACTGCATTTAATACGGAATCAGGGCATTATGAGTTTACGTGAATGCCGTTTGGTTAAAAAAGGCCCCGGCAACCTTTTAAAGGGCTATGGATAACATTCTCAGAGGTTTTCAAAATGAAATGTGTTTAGTTTACTTGGACGACATAATTATATTTTCTAGTTCTCTTCAGGAACATTTAGAACATCTACGCACAGTATTTAATAGACTTCGAAAAGCCAATTTTAAAATACAACTTGAAAAATCACATTTTCTTAGAAAAGAAGTAGCAATTTAGGTCAAGTCATTACCGCAGACGGAGTAAAACCTAACAAAGAAAAAATTAGAGCAATTAAAGAATTTCCTATCCCTAAAAATTATACGCAATTAAAATCATTTCTCGGACTATTAGGATATTATAGATTTATTAAAAATTTTGCACATATTACCAAACCACTTACAAAATGTTTACGTAAAGACCAAAAGATAGTTCATACTCCAGAATTTGTTAGATGTTTTAATTTGTAAAAATTTACTAATTAACGAACCTATATTGCAATATCCAGATTTCACACGTCCATTTAATTTAACCCCAGATGCATCGGGAGTTGCATTATTTGCAATACTTAGTTTGGGCGCTAAAACAATTTGAACCATCTTTGTACGGTAGACAATATAATATAATTACCGATCATAAACCCTTGCAATGGCTTTTTTCAATGAAGGACCCCAGTTCTAAATTATTAAGATGGCGCTTAAAAATCGAAGAATATAATTTTAAACTATTCATAACGAACGTTGACGCATTATCACGAATTGAATTACATTTTAAAGAAAACGCTAAAAATAGCTACGAATACATGCCAGACTTTAATAAAGGAATTAACGCAAAAGGCCGTGAAGAAGCTGGCCCCTCTAAAACAAACCCACAAGAAGATATTTCTTCCGTACTAGTAAACGTAGACGAAGAAGAAATTCGTGTAGAAAGAGAGGACGATAGTATGAAGCAACATAGAAATTATAAAGAAAACCCTATTGTCAAAATACCCATAACAGATAAACTACGGAGCCAATCAAAGTTTAATTTCGTCTGTATTTCACTCACCAGATTTTTAGATTTTTTAAAGATTTTTATTACAAGTTTCACAAAATAACTTTGATGAAGAAGTAATTAAGTTCATTAAAAAATATATTGTACCGGATGTTACTTATCATATATATTTCGAGAACCCTGAAATTTATGAACCGTTTTGTGAGATAGTTAGGAAAAATTTTAAATGGCCATCCTATAAATTTAAGCATAGAACTAAAAAATTAATCAATGTAACGATGAAGGATTAAATAAAAGAAATAATAAAAAATTACCATGAAGGAAAAACAAATCATCGCGGAATAAATGAGGTAAAACAAAGAATTAAAGCTCTTCATTACTGGCCACAAATGAAAGAATCAATCCAAACATATATTAATGACTGTAATATTTGTCATATCTCTAAATATGAGAGAAACCCAATTAAAATGCAGTTTAATTTAACTCCTACACCAAACAAACCTTTTCAAATTTTGCATTTAGACACATTAATGATCGAACAAGTAAAGTTTTTAACTGTAATAGATACCTTTTCTAAATACGCACAAGCATATGCGTTTCAATCTGTAAATGCAATAGATATAGCTAATTACCTTATTTACTTTTTCTCTCACCATGGTATACCTACACAAATTTCAACTCACAACGGTTCCGAATTTAAAAATACAAATATAACCCAGTTATTAGAACTTCATAAAATTAAAATACATTTTTGTTCTCCTAAACATCCACAATCCAATAAGCCAGTCAAAAAATTACATTCTACTCTAATTGAACATATAAAAATAATCAATAAAGGTTTCAAAAGTCTAGTCCAATTCAATTGAAAACTCTAGTTTATAACCATATTGTTCACTCTACAAAAAGGTATAAACCAATTGATATAATTAACGGCCACATTACAGTCGAAAACCCATTTAATATAAATTTAGAAAATAACTATTATTAATGATTATATAGACAACCACAGGACAATGACTAAGTCACTCTACAAGAAAATAAATGAAGACCTACAAAGAAGAAAAGAAAACATAATTGAATAACGTAACAAGGATCGAGATGAACCCGAAATATTTCAACCAGGAAATCAAACCTACATTAAGAAATATTCAAGACAGAAAACTTCAAACAACTATGTAGAACTCACCATTATCCAGGATGACAACTTAGAAAGAAAAGTTGTTTCCACAGAGCTCCACCCGAAGGTACATATGGACAACCTGAGGAGACCGCTGCAACACCGATATAGCTGCGATGTAGAATGAAGATTTCCCCCCATGGAACTTTCTAAGGGCGGAGGAGTTACATAGTGACGGCCCCTTTAGCATTCATTTTATTTTATTCTTTTTAGAACATTTCTTTTAGTTGTTAAATTGGATAAATAGGAGTAAACATTTGCTCCGCAGTCAGTTCATTTATATTACTTTAAAAATATTATTTTGTAATTTTAGGTCTATATTCAAATAAATTATTTTAAAAAGTATTCGGAAGAGCACCTACCATTACTAAAAACATTTTTTTTGTTACATACATTATTTTATATTATCTTGTAATTTTAGGTCTATATTCAAATAAATTATTTTAAAAATCAAAACGGAGTAGCTAATAAAATTTTTTTTTTGATACAAAATGTTATCTTCTTAAGTAGGTTTAAAGAAAAATACGTTTCTTGAGTTTGTTTTTATTTTTAATTACTCGGTGCGATCGATTTCGGTAATTAAAAATAAAAACAAACTCAAGGAACGTATTTTTCTTTAAACCTACTTAATATTGAAAACTCCTTGATAGAATGTCGCGACAATATATTTTGTCTTCTTATTGAAGAATTTATTTGACTGTCCATAATTTTCTTATAAAAGTAATTACTGATTCATTTATAATTTTACTCAATTTGAGGATTTGTGATTTTTTGAAAGAAAACCGAAATAAAATTTTGGTTAAGTTGATTTGCTAAGAAAAGGATTAAGATTCATGATTTTATTTATTTATTTTTTTTAATTAAAAATTTTATCTGTTAAATAATCAAGCAAATTTGTACTATTAAAAACTTTCTTAAGTCAATTGATTTTAATACAAGGCGGCCTGGTATAAAATATTATATCTTAGCCAGCATTGATTTAACTAAGTCCAGAAACAGGATTCCAATATTTTGTTTTACGCAAGATTTTACTTTTTTCGTAAAACAGAATTTTTCATTTCTCTTATAGAATCGCATAAAATTGTGGTGGAAAAAACAAATTTCCACTTACGTCCTCATTTTATTCTCAAAAATGATTCATTAAATTGTTGTTTATAGTAAACAGAAGGTTCTTTTATTTTGCTTTTTATTATCTAATGAGCAAGATATTTCTGGCATTAAAGAAATGGCCACTATCAAGCTCTTTTAATTGCAGCATAATATAAAAATAAAGCAACATAATCATCAAGCTAGATTTATTAATTTTAATTAAAAATTGAGTATAAATATCAATATTTATTAATATTCATTCCACCATACAGATAAATTAACTATAAACAGCTATGTTTATACGTGAATTAACTATAAGGTCTTACAAATTTTAAACATGTATACCTTATATAAACACGGCTGTTAGAAAACATTGTATTTACAAGGTTTCTAATACTAGAATTAAATAGTAAAAAAAACTGCCCATACTGCAATTATTTTCGTTAAATACAACTGATTTAGAAAAATATATTTGTAAAATTTCAAAATAATGTTAATTCCTTGAGGCAAACTGCTTCACAATAAATTTATTTATTATACAATTATAAATGGGCACCTTTTTCTAATGGTTTATAAAGGAATTTTCTGACTTCGGAAAATTCTATATGAACCGCATCCATGCTGTTATAAGTTCTAAACCATTACTCCTTGCATTAAATGTTGACCTACGCCACCTGAAACAAATGAAAAGTCAAATAACTTGAACACTTTTCATGTGGTGATTTTAATTTAAAAAAATAAAGGATATTTTAAGTATCTGATGACATAGGATAGGCTTGTGTATGTATATGTAATTTTAAGTGTGCATAAATACATTGTTTTTGATAAGTCACATGATAACAGCACTAGATGGAAATTTATTTAAAATAAAATATGCAAATAGTGTATGCTGGTAAGTATGAATTACCATATATAGCAGAAGTCGGCAACCTTTTACAAACTACGGGCTGCATAAGTGCAATTTAAATAATATACATATTTAAATAAAACATTATAATTTTTTTATTTTTGTTTCATCTTTAAATAAAGTTAGTGAGACTTCTGCTTCTGAGCATTTTTTTACTAATTCCTCAAAATCAATATTTGTGCCTGACCGTAATTTTTAATATATTTTATCTTGTCCTATATTTTAATTTAATAATTTTCATTTTAGAAAATGTTTGCTCCCAAAAGTATGTGGCGTCAAACAAACAAATCATGGACTTTACAAATTTTTTTTATGTGATTACATTTATTGTCAGGTAAAGATGAATAAAAATGAATCAGATCATGATCATTGAAATTTTTATAAATATTATTCACTTGTAAATTGATCAATTCTAATTGAATAGCATTTGCAGCTTTTGAAACATCATATATAAAGGGTTTTCAAATAAAAGTATGTCAGATTTGTTCTTGTGCAAATCTAAAAATCGTTCTTGAAAATTTTGTTCTAATTTTTTTAATAAATCTAGAAAGAAATCGTTTTAGTTGGTTTGTTTTTTATTTTGAATTAAAACTGAATTTAATGTTGGGAAATGACATTAATTTTGTTGTTCTACTTGTGCAATAAATAATTTTAATTTAATCTCTTTTAATTTCATTAAATATATCATTAATTAATTTTCATTTAAATATGTCGTTATTTCAACAAAAAATGCTAATTTGCATATTCATTCAAAATTGGATAATTCGGGAACTTCTCTTCCTTTTTCGGTTAGAAAAATTTCAATTTCTTCTTGCAAATAAAAAAATCTTTTCAAAGTCGTTCCTCTGCTTAACCATCGAACTTCAGTAAAATCTTCGAACTCAGAATCTATTTCACTTAAAAACTCTCGAAATGCTCGATGACTCAATCCATTATTACAAATGTAAATAATAGTTGATACATACAACAAAAGCCGTGCTACTGTATGAGCTTAGAGACTTATTTCTTGAAAGTTTTTTATTTTATCTGCACAGATTTCTTCTGCTGAAGTCAAAATGCATTTCTTAATAAAATCTCCATCGCTGAAGAGTTTGCCATGCTCAGCAAGTAATTTAGCAATTTGAAACCTTACTTTCACTACCGATGTATTTTGTGCATTTATTTTCTTGAATACATTTTGTTGAGCTTCCAAAGCGTTTTGTAGAGATTCGAATTTATTTTGTCTCATTTGTATATCTTGTGTTTTGATTCGTAATGTCGACATAGATTATATTCCTTAAAAATGTTAATTGTTTCTTTACAAATCAAACAAATTGCTTTATCTTTTATATTGATACAGAAATAATCAAATGTCCATCTATCTCGAAATATTCGACATTCCTCATTTAATTTTCTCTTTTTTACAACCTTTGTCATTTTTCCTACGGTAAAGTCATAGTTCTTTTTTTTGTTTATCGAAAAATTAATTTAATTATAATAAAACCTTGATTAACTGAAATATATGTGAAATATTTGATATTTCGGAAAAAAGAATACATACAACTGCTCATAAATAACTTGACTATTTCACTATTCGAGGTTTTATTACCAGGGAATATTCAGTAATAAAATTTTTTATAAAAATTTAATAATATTACTTACACCCAGTATCAATTTATGAATTGACCTTTCTTGGTGCTTCCGAAATATTAAACGCATTCTGCACTGGAGGGCATGTGTCGCAGCACATCACCTGTATACCCAACACACACATATACATTGGGGGCTGGTGGGGATGCGCGTAGAATTAAAAAAAGAAAACATTCGGCTACAAAGAGATAGGTATAATTTGAGCGCATTCATTAGGAATGATTTTAAGAAAATTTCTAAAAACCTTGAGGGCCGCATGATATCTTGATAAGGGCTGCAGGTGGCATTTTATTCATTTATCTAAAATATGCAATTGCACTGCCATCTGTTTATTAGTTATCTAACTAACATCTGTTTAGATATATACAGAAAAAATATTTGAATTATTACTACTTTCGTTAATCCCACATTTAAAAAAAAAGTATACTGTACATATTTTCGGATGGAGGGAGTGTTTAGTTAATTTTAGCATTCAGAGAGGTAAGAAATATTTACAAGTGAAGGACGAGTTTGCACCGGGGCAAAGCAAATTGACTATTTTTTCCATCCTCTAAGATTGCTTTATGTTTTACTTATTATTTAAGAAGCATTTATACCTGCCATAATCAAAATTTCATAATTTGAACACATCAAAATTTACTATATTAGCAAGATTATCTAATATCTAGAGACTTTTGGGGAAACTATGCATCTTCAGAAGTCAATTTTGAAAGAAAGAAAATTTTCTAATGCAGAACCGACACTTGAATGAGGACACAACCAACATGACTTACATAGTTTTCTTGGATTATGTACCTATTACCAAAGATTTGTACTCAGGTTCTAGTTGAACAGATTAACCGACACTGGCATGAAGTATGATTGTATGTAAGAGTGTCAAGAAGGCTTTTAGAAGATGAAGTGTGTACAACCTAATTTGTCAGTGTCTCAAGGAGAGTTATAGTTGTCACAAATGCTAGCAATTTTGGAGGTTTACACCCCAAATGTAGAATAGTGTAAAAAGGTCTTTTGAAACTTCAAGAAAATTTTATCTAAACTAGAAAAAAACTGTGTGCGAATAAGAGAATTTTTGGGAGTGATAAAACTCTGGAACACTTTCATAAATATCTATATGGCCATGAATTTTCAACTGCGAAACTGATCACGCAACTTTAAAATAATAACTTCACTTCAAAAATTCTAAAGACAAAATTGTATGGAACGAGAATATTATTTTGCTAACAAGCACTACATAGACTCATGCTCTGATGATTGTAGCTTTTGTCATCGCTTTGAAGGAAAAAAGATAGATAGAATATTGTGCAGATTGATAAAGCACAGTTGAATTAAACAAGGTTCAAGATCAGGACCCTAATATATCTATAGTGCCTCAGTGAACTAAATATTGAAGGTATGCACAGAAAAAAATTTCTAATTTAAAGCCTGCAGTTAAAAGTTTTTGAACACACTGGTTCTCTCTGATGATAAAGACAATCTTTTAAAAAGAGCCTTCAAAAATCTTGATGGATCTGAAAATGCGAAGAATGCACCTTTTGACTCGAAAAGGTATACCCTATTGACTCCGCCAGTACATCTTAAATTTTGAAATAACCAGTCAGAGCTCTTGTTATTTTTATACAGTAAAATAAGTTTTATGTTACCTTTGTAAATAAGACTGTTGTTACTAAAATTAAATTGTCATTTTTTTGTTGTTTTTGTGCCAAAGGGCATATAATTAGTAAGAATGAATACTAAACTAAATTTTTTTAACATAAAATACACCCTATGATAATTATATTAACTAAATATTTCTTAATCTAATTTTTACTATTGAACCAAAGTATAATTTTGGGATTTTTTTGGAAATAATAATTAATGATTAATGTCATCAATTGGCTTTGAAAGATTATAACCTCTCGCACTTTACTCAAACACACAGAGTAGTGTGTTAGTTGGAGAGTTCATAGGCAGACACAGCATAGACGCACTGATGAGGGATTGGATCTCGAATCACTAATTGTAAATTAATAAATATTACTTTATCATAAAATATCAGGTGTTGAGGCCTAAGAGGCCCCAGGGTTGGTGATTTTAAGGAACTTTCACATGATTGGCCAAAATTATATGCTCAAGCGCAATGCAT